>NMRB01001034.1:28567-46611 GCA_002633025.1 Notospermus geniculatus | reverse complement strand
TACACTCCTCTCGCAGTGTTTTGTTTCGCTCCGTACCTACGCTTCACAAACCACTGCTTCGAATGGCCGGTATTCTGCCGATTTACCGCCAGATGGCACCAGTACTGTCCAACCAATCAGCGCCCGCCATCAGGCTGCAACTGAGTAAAATCCTAAAACACTTTCTCCAGCGCAGCAGCGGGAACAGTAGTGGTGCCATCTGGTGGTAAATCGGCAGAATATCGGCCATTCGAAGCAGTGGTTTGTGAAGCGTAGGTACGGAGCGAAACAAAACACTGCGAGAGGAGTGTAACCGAACACGTGCTTGTCAATCCGAATCTTCAGCCATAAAAAGCATCCTCCATTTTCTAGGGCGACCTCCTGGGTGGGAAATTTGCCAGGGCCGATATCCTTCCTCTAATTGTTTTCGGAGTCGTTTCCATCATTGCCGGGCTATTGACCCTCCTGCTGCCGGAGACAATGAAACGCAGACTTCCGGAGACCATTGAAGATGCTCTACACTTTAAAAGGTACCGCTTTTGCCGAAGAATAAATTGCATATCTATGATGTAAAACACACAAAGCCGCTAAATCTCGGAGATGGTCATCCGATTGTGGGCACCTGCATCATGCAGCCGTTGTCGTTTTGAGTGACCAATATTCAATAAGGAGTTTTCGCAAAGCCCCCGAAACACCAACGCGAACGCCAAACCCATTGTTCGATGCCACGAAGAGAGCACCGAACAAAAGGATAGACGTTCGCGTTGGCGTTTCGGGAGCTTTGCGAAAAGTCTGTATCTATTCAACATTTGTTCCGTATCTTGTGTGTTTGCAGACTTAAGAAAGACACACAGGAATCCCCACAAGAGAACCCAGCCTTCGCTGTCGATGATTTGGAAAGCGATGGTCAGGTGACCAAGGAAAAACCACAATCTACGGAAAAAGTTGAGAAGGGTTTGAATCCAGCGTTCCGTCCAGATGATGATGAGAATGCAGTTGAGGACAGCACGCGTCTATAGACACTATGCACTCCTCTCGCATTGAGTGTAAGTGTAACCAGGGCCCGGTTGCACCAAACTTAAAGGAGCTGGACGTCCAAGTTGTAAACACTCACTCACTGGTTCTCTATCCATGTGACGCCTGCGGTGCTGCCAGCTATTGTCGGTGATATGTACTGACGTGAATATTGTGAGTGAGTTGCATCGGACCGGCAACCAGTCTAACGATCACAGGGCGCTACTGGTGCTGCCACTTGCACGAAGGAATAAAACTAATTTGCTGACCATGTTTGTAAACAAACCAGCTTGTTTACAACTTCGGCGTCTAACTCCTTTAAGTCCTTATCGTAAGATGGAATTTGGGACAACCCCTAAGACATGTCGTAAAGGCATATGCAGGAACGTTGGGACGATGTCCTAAGACATCGATGGTGCAACCCATTTTTGTTCGTAACTTTAAGACAGCACCTACGACCTTTGGTGCAACCGGGCCCAGGTGTAGTGTAAATGAATGTACCCGTAAACCAGTGCCCGGGTTACAAAAGGTTCTATTGTATCCTGAATATTGGTTTCTCTTCTTCTGCGGCTTATTCCGTCCAACACAATAGGGTAGGGCACTGATTTATGGGGGGCACTGAATTACGTTACAATTCACCGTGCGCCCGGGTTCAGAGTTCTCGGGTCAATGTCCACTACTGGGGTGATTCAGGCTAGGCCAGCCCACATACTAACATAAACATAACATGAACTAGCGTATAATAATAATAATAATAATAATAATAATAATAATAATAATAATAATAATAATAATAATAATAATAATAATAATAATAATAATAATAATAATAATAATAATAATAATAATAATAATAATAATAATAATAATAATATATTGATCTGATTGAATATATGCACCGTATTTATGCGTATTTAAGCACATGCACTTATAAACGAAAATCGCTTGTTTTGAGGTCTTTTTTCCGCCTTCATTTCGCCCGAATATAAGCACATGCGCTTATACTTTTCTGGAACAAAATCGCTTCTTTGGTGCCTTTTTCTGGCCCAAGATTTCGTCGGCTCATTCTATACTTTGTAAGCAATGCGAGTCCATTGGTTGTGGTGGTCGGCACGTAGTAGCATGCGTAGTTTACCAAGTCGTCAATAGAGGTCTCCCTTAACGCGGGTAGGTGTAACGGAGGATTGGGAAGCAATACTGTGGTCCTTTAACTCATAAAACTGCTGACTGCAGAAACTATTCCAACTGCAACCCAGAACACATACTCCCCCAATGCATGATGCACCCAATGCACATCCCTACACGTGCTGCAGCCAGCAGACAAAGAACAAAGAACAAGGCTATAATTAGCCTAGCTGACCATGGGTCAGTGAGTGAGAATAAGATGGGCAAAAACCATTAAAACCCCCAAAGATACAACAAAGCAATGAGGAACCGGAGGAACTAATATGACGTGGCGCTGATGAACAACTCAGTCTAAAATATGACGTCGAAAGTGAGGCTAACGTTATTTGCCATTTAATTCTGGAAACTACACCCTACTTCCAGCCGTAATATACCTGAAGTAGTCCATTGAATTTTGAATTTTACACGTTCAACATCAAGTATAGGACTGACTCAATGTATCTGAATGTTTTCAAGCGAAACTTCAAGCGAGAACATGTCGAATTTTATCAATAAAATTGACTACATGTATTTTCAGCGTAAAGAACAGATCGATGAGCAACATCACTCATTCTGAATGACGCACGACGGAACGACGTGCGACGTCAAAGAGGTTTTCAACGTCGCGGCGCATGCGTTTTTGTGTAAAAACTGAGTTGTTCCCCAGCGCCTCCTTTGGGCACTCCGGTTCCCCATTGGGACAAAATAAACCATCATTGGAATGGAATGGAATGAGCCAGGTGGTCAATTCATGCGGTTTGGAAATAATGGCAAAATTAGGGAATTTGTACGGAGTTACATCCTATCCCTGTTGACCCTGCAACATGTGCTGGAGGAAGAGAGTGATGCCCTCCAACCTCACCCCCAGGATGGGTACCTGTTACGCCAACAGTGACCAGGTGGCAGCACCGTACGGTCCAACGTGGATGAAGAAATCCACCTGGCTTCATAAGCGCTCGATGGCGCGTACCTGTAACTTTTTGGGCAGAAATCGGAGGAGACAATTTATATCGACAACGAACACGGCCTTTTTGTTCATCATTAGTGAGCTTCTGCAAGTGCCCGGTTAGGCCATACGACTACGTTTATCTATTGTTTGGGTGCACTCACACACTAGATAAACATCGTCGTAGAGCTTAACCGGGTTAAAGGAGCTCGACGTCCAAGTTGTAAACACGATATTCACTAGTCTCGGTCATCCAGCCGCTCGGTCACCCAGCCGAATCTGAGGATCGAACGTTTGTGTCGCAGTACCTGCGGAACGAAACGGTTGGCTGCGCGTCATCAAAATTAGAAATACCGAAAATAGGCAAAGATATTTGACCGCCACATGCCCTTGACAATATATCCGTGCACACTGCCCTTTCTTTTTTTTCTAAATAACCAAGAATTTTTTTTTTTTTTGTAATGAGTTTTATTCAAGTAAAATAAATACAAAGAAATAAAACCAAGAATAATGAAGTTGTTCTTGATAAAAGTTTCTTTATTGGTGAGCTGGCCTTGAGGCATTCTCACCACTAAAATCATCACACTTTTAAAAGTGGGTCAGTTTTTCGCCTCCATTTTCTCCTTTTCCATTCACGTAATCTACTGATTATCGACGCAATAGCTAATTATTTGGCGTGAAATCGTGTCCCCTGCTAAGCAATTTGAATAATATAATCGGCTTGGTGCTTTTTAGACGATTTTTTTGACCAAATGACAAGATTATTTAGGATCATTTTCATGCGGGTCCTCTGTCATCGAGTCCTATTGTACTGTAGGCCTATAGCGGAGCAGCTGTAACAGGCAGGGGACTAGGTGTTGCACAGTAAAAATGGTGGACATTCTTTTCATCACTTGAGAAGTTAGACCCATTGTGATACCTTTTCTAACCCTTCATTTTTTATTGTTTTTTATTAATATTTTTATTATTATGATAGATACGTGCTGTCCTTTTACAGCCCCGTTACAGGTCCACAGGACAGCAGTGGATGGTACGGGGTTTGGTTTGTAGTTAGAGAGTTGCTACCTTCTGTGTCTGGGAAGATAGCATCTCTCCTTACAAGAGCATTCGTATATATCAGTGATGGAGAGAAAATAAATAAATTAATAAAAAAAATAAAAATAATCATAAGACAAAAAAAGACCCCCGAGAACCCCCCAAATTTCTTTCTTTAATTCGAAGGTGGCCTCATTCATAAAAGATATTTGCGTTCAAGTCTTTCAATTTTTCATTGAATTTATTAATTCGTGCTTTGGTTGAGTGACTGTATTTTTCAGCTGTAATTTTATTTTTAAAAAGGCCGGGTTTATTTGGCAAGCATGCTTGCCAAGCAGTTCCCTTTTTCGTCCTTATTTAGCAAGCATGCTTGACATCTAATGCTGAAAAATGTCCCTATTTGGCAAGCATGTCACGCCCCCCTAATGAATATTAATCAGGACATGTGCTTGCCATATTATTCAGCACGTTTGGCTATTGGGCAAGCAAATATGCCATTTGTTTGTTATAACCTTGGAGGAAGTTATAATATATCCAGGTGCAAGCAAGGGCCAAGGGATATCGGAGGGGGGCACAGTTACACAGAGTAAAAAACCTCATGTCCATGTTGTACTTTTTGGACGGAAAATGTGAGACGCGCTGATTTTAGGCACGGGCGCGAGCGATAGTATTTTTTTATCTTGAACTTACATGTACTTAACGGAACCACAAAACAACGATATTCATGTCAATGGCACCCTGGCGTAGTTACGGAGCAATGACTACTGTGGCCACTGAGGCCACCATCCGGCAGTCGTTTGTTGGCACCTTCCACTGTTCGGATCTATTTGTGTACGTTAATACAAAACGTTTGTTCTTGATATGCCTCTTCGGAAAAGAAAAAGAAACAAAAAAAAAGAAAAAAATCACGAGTGTGATCACACAAGTTTCGAACCCGCGACATTGGGGTTGCTTGCCCATCGCTCTTTGCACTGCGCTAATCAACTGGCTGCAGATATGCGGTGGAAATTTATTGATTGGTTTAGGACAATGCAGGTAACTCGTCGTTTTAAGCCAAACTTGGCGTACTGTTTGGCAAACCAGGGTCGATAAATAACCAATTTCTTCTGNTTTGGGAAAGTTTGATAGTGATGGTATCATAAGCCTGTCTTCCAGTGGGCTAAGTGTATTACTACGCCGATATGGAGTGGCTGCATTGAAATATCGTGCGAAATTACCCCTCATATTTTCAGTACCCCCAAACCCTGAAATTATCACGGTCAACCCACAACGAAAACTTTATGGTTTGAAGCATTAGGCTAGGGGTATGTTGTGTCCAAACGGTTCCTTCCAACGAAACTCTGGGACCAATCTACGAGCACGGGCATCTCGCCATTTCTAATGGTAAATGCATTGGCCACGCATTACAGGTACGTGACCGTTTGTAAACAAACCAGTTTGTTTACAACTTGGACGTCCAGCTCCTTTAAGAAATCTAGGCCTATAGGCCTACATCATGACATTGTATCATATGAAATACTGTGGCGGAAAAACGAAATATAAATTTTCGATTACATGTCTGTACAGAGTGAGTCATAAAAAACTAGACACTTTTTTAAAATGCCCATTGTTTTATTGTGTACCAATATATAGGCCTACAATATATTTTTGCTTGTACTTATGCAGCAACTCTTCCTGCATCTTTTTGTACCAGTCATGCTTGATTGGTTTTCATGCATGACCGCACAGGAGACAATTTAAAGCGAATGGCTCGCGGGGTTTGTTGTGGCGCCATGACAGTTGGTCATCGATATCAAGCACCATGTTGAGAAAAAGGCAAAAGAAGGATTTTAGTTTAATGGGAAATGCATTAGACAGCCAAACTTCGGAGGCGCATTCTGCAAAATCTGCCGCTTCAAAATCAATGAGAATAGTACAAAATGTACATCTTGACCTACTGAATTTGAAAACGTCATTAACCCATTTTAACAAATTTTTAATGGAACCTCGTCCCCAGTGTTTACATTCACATATTTGCACAGGTGTTGCATATGGCTGGAGCATGGCTTTGCCTGGAGGCTAGATTCACTCTCTGTGGAAGGTACCACCAAAAATGTAAACAAACCCCACGAGCCATTCGCTTTAAGGGACAAGGGTGAAATCTGATCTGCTCCCCAGGGAGCAAATGTTTTCTCCTCGCGGAGGAAATAACTATCTCCGGCGAGGAAATAATTACTAAATACTATTAGATCTCTAGTTACTTAGTTTGACAGTCAATCATGTTTGTTAGCCTGTATATCCCAGTAGTTGTAGTTTAGTACAAATAGTCTATTTTTAAACATTTTATACATTTTAACACTTGCCATCATATCATGTAAAAAACCTTTGTTATCCTCTACGTTCCACTGTGGTTGAGAATCCAACTTACCTCGACGCGAGTCCATGTCGGAACCATCAGACATTTACAATGTCATCTTGTTTAACATAAAGTTAGCGCTAGCGCTATCGTGAGTTTTGTGTAACCGGGGTCAGAGATGCAAACTGAAATAAAACTGTTACCGGTATAACAATTTCTTGTAGACCTTTACAGACTTGATACATTTCGTCGCCCCCGGCCGCCTGCACTGCTCAAAATGCAGAAACGACCCCTCCTTGGGATGTATTTGGTAATTGTTCAGGTCAACATCCCTGTTAAAACCAGGAAATACAATGCCGATTTCCTTAAGGACTGTCCTTTCGGTTCTATTTGAAAATAAACCGTGTTGTGGATTGTAAACCTCCTGAATCCCAATTCCTCGAGGCCCGGGAAGAGCCATCATTATGATATATTCAATTAAAGCATCGAACACAAGATTCACTACATGTACGTATCCTCTGATGTTTTTGGCAGTTTTGATCAACTTTTTCGTAACTTTGTAGCCGTTTTTCTTCCTAAATACAACTAGATGCAAGCCTCCGTTGATATATTCGAGGGTGTAAAAGTCTGTTAATGAGAAAATCATAATTCTAATCGGTGGAAGCTTTATCCCCTTCCTGAGTGTTAACTGATTTCTCCCTGTTTTGTTGACTGCTACAATCTCATAAATACTCCCTAAGTTCCTTCGACGAAATTCACAGGAGACGATAACCTCGTCCCCAGGGAGAAACTCCAAGTAGATCGCACGGGCTCGTAAGCATTGTTCTCTGGTCGGAAAAAGAAAATCTCCCACAGAAGATTTTTTTTGAATGTCGTACAGGTAACAGTAATGACGCCCTGTGTTATGGCTACAGATGATGACATATTGTTTGTACATGCGCACATTAATGATATGTGATCCGCCGGTGTCTGATTCGAGAAAGAACTTTCCCTCGTGGACACGACGGAATGACGTCTGCCCGAGTTCATATATTATCAATCGGTAATAGGGAGTAGATTCTCGATCTTTAACTTGTAATAATTTCCCAAAACCTGGCTCATAGAACCACATCCCTCCTTTCAGCACAATCAAGGGTGGTTTAAAGGGTACCCTCTTATGAAACTTGTAGACAAGGGTCTTCAGCTCCTGTCGATGATGGTAGGACGAAAAACAGCGTATTAGCTGCAACGTTAAAGGAGCACGGTATTGGATCTCAAATGCGTTATTTGACTGCCGACGTAGAGGAAGCCACCTAGCGGCAGTAAGACGAACTACAACAATGCATTACAAAATGTACGCAGTAAATCGGGTCAATGGGGAACCCGCACACTAACGTCACAACGTGGCGCTGCGAGCGATGTGACCGAAATCTCCTTTTTCTAACGTTATTTCCATTTATTTCTGGCGTAAAAATAATAGTGTTGGTCGCATGGCAGTAAAACTTACATCATCGTGTGGCAGATGAAATTTTCTTTTAAACTCATTCCTTTTTTTCTTAAAATTAAGAGATCCGATAGCGATAAGGACAACGTCATTTGTGTCATTCTTCCTGTAGAAAAATGTACAGGAAATTTTTTCATACGCAACGTCAACACCTAAAATCACGTCAATGACGTCGTTTTGGTACAATCGCTCGCAGCGCCGACCTATCGGGATAAACCGCAGGGCGGGTTCCTCATTCGCTGACAACGTAGTTAGTCCCTGGGTTGGAGAGTGGCGCGGTGGCGCCGGCTATCGAGGAAAAGTGGCAATACCGTGCTCTTTTAACAAGTTTGGCGGCGTCCACAGGATTTCTGTTCAAACGTTCTCACACAAATAAAACAACCGCACTAGAATGACTACAAACCAAATTTGAAGCCTGTTGCCCCTTCAACAACTCAGATATACATGTAGCTGAAAATATTGCCAGACATGCATGGTGCACAGACCTGCCAGACAGTGTTGAAAATAAGGGCCACCAATAACTCCGCATAAATCTTCCAAGTCATGATGTCATAGTGTACATGTATTACACAAATTCAAATTCAAATATAGTTTATTGCAACTGTAAATTGTAATTACAATATATTAGTAGAGGAGCAATAAACATGGTGCATAATGGTGCTTAAAGGTGCTCTAGTTCGAATTGTAAACATTACGGATTGTTTATTTACATGCTTGATTATAATAGTTATTTTTCCTCGGACAGGTGGCAGCTACGTGTATGCCAAAACATTAATGTTATCTATTTTTATATCTATCTTGATAAATATTCTTGTAACTGAAATATATTTATGATTTTACGCTCAAAAACAAACAAAAAGTTGTGAAAGGCGACATTTAATTCGATTTTATCTGATTTGTTAGTACCAGAAGTTGACAATAGGTGGCAAACCGTAATGTTTACAATTCGAACTAGAGCACCTTTAAAGAAAAGAATGTGAGAAAAAGAAGGTGTCATGAATGCCTAGGCCTGTACATAATTCGAAGTTGTTGCCATTTGGTCCAGTTCTCGTCCTAAAATGGGGCTAGACCGAACACTGTCCTGATTGAAAATACGTGGACAGACACAAGCAAACGCATAAAACCATCATGGCGCCCGCTGGTCTATATTTAACTCGGGGAAGCCCTGTAGGCAAAATAGCAGTTGTATCACCGTTCACTGCCCGTTTCAGGCATTTAGCTTGCATGGGTTTTAGGCAGCAGTAAGCTGTTTGCCTTCTTCCATTCACCTGAGCTAAAGCCAACTTTGATCTCAAGCAAAAATCAATGTTTTTCTGAAATTCACTCATGATTTACGAGATCATGCCTACACGACTGTTAGAACACAATAGGTCTTTTGACTGCTTGCTCTCCAGTCGCCTGTCCAATTCTCCGCGATTTGATTGGCTACTTGGACCCGTATGACGACATACTAATTTGCATATGATTGGATCTTTAGTCAAATATTTACTGGTTACGGGAATGAGTTAATAGAAGTAATTAAGCTGTCTGCTTTGTTTCTGGTCAGCTGTAGTGAAAGTGGAGTCCTAAATCTATGTAACAGACTAGAGCAGTTAGTGAGTTCTNTCTACGTTCTCCTGCACTCTTCCTGAAGGCTTTTTGAAAATGAGACGTGGTAGTCTGCACTGAATTTGATTTGATTTGATTTGATTATTGACCAGCATCATCGCATTCGGGACAAACCCATATCTGCTCCGCTCTCCACGCCAACAGCCACCTCAAAGTAGTCATGGTGATCGTCCCTGTTGCCATCTGATTTTTTCGCCGTCTTATTTCACCGCCGAGGTTCTCCCTACGCCCACATCCTCTCTTATAGCCGAGACCAACCAGCCGGTCGACAGAGTCGCTCTCTGTCAGTTCTTCTCCAGGCAATTCCCAGAGTGCTGTCAAAACCTCCTTCTCGCCCATCACTAGGTCCTCTCCAAAATCTGCACTCCCGGCCAGGTGGTCAACGCGCTCATTTCCCCTCCCCCCCACTCCAGCATGCCCGGGCGTGTATATCAACACTAGCTTCCTTAGTCTGCACTGAAGGTGAGGGCTAATTTTTTGTTCATTTGTCTTTAGTGTACACGACAACCTTTTTGAATGTACCATACTTGGAGACTTTGTTTCGCGGTTTGATTAACTTTAAGAACAATAAGTTAGAACTGGGATCAACTTTACTCCACTTCCATATCAATTCGTTGTACTTCACTCCTGACCCCAACATTATTATTTTCATCTGTCTTACTTTCCTGTTTTTATTATTCTCACCAACTCGTCCTGTTGTGTCACATTGTATTAAAAAACCTCTTAGATATGAAACATCGACTTTATTTCGACAAAGCAAAAATCCCAAGTACCGGTTCACGTCGAGATTAATAATTTGACCATTGAGAGGAAAAGTTTCAGTTTGATTTACTGCGAAATGTTCCCATTTGTTCCGTTGTATGACTAATTGGTGAATTTTGCCATTCGTAAACGATTCAACGAAATCTGATCGAAAAACGAAAAAGCCGAAATGTCCCCATCCGAGATTTTTTACCAGTGTCTTAGTGATGTTGGGTATAAGTGTATAGTATAGTTTGTCTCCTTTCAAACTTTTACGCAAGGAGAACATTTGGAAATATCTAATTATGGACTTTCTTGTTATAAAGCAACAAGTCATTATAAAGATCTCAAAATCTGCCGTTGACAAACGAACGTCGTCGCATGTCAAGCAGTTTTGAAAAGGCAACATCAAATAACCGCTCAACTTTCCACTTAAAAAACTATAAAGTTTCACCTTTTTCTTAAGAAAGCATTTCTGCCCTTTTTTAACTTTACTGAAAATGAACATATAGTGTGAAAGGTATCGATAAACGACCAATCCGGGGGTGAACATTGAGATGTTGTAAGATATTTTATACGAGTTGTCGGTCTTTTTGTAGGTGTAGAATTTTACCCGACTCCACGGGATGGGGTGGTCGGTGAAATAGTAAACTATCATCGGACGAGTCCCATACTCGTGAAACTCAACTCCGGGCGTCCAGCCGGTTATGGGCGGAATCAACGCAACTCGACGACCAAGACGATACGCAGTAAAAAATGAGCTTTCCTGTAATATTAGTTGATTCGAAAAACAGTTATTGGCCATGGTGGCATCCCGGTCCTGATCAATTTCCCACACAGAAGGCGTCCATTGTATAGGACCAGGTTTCGGCGTGCTGCCCTCTATCGTAGCTAGGTTCCAATAGGAGCTGTTAGTGAGTTGACCAATAGGTGTCACTACGGCCCAATTCAATGCATATAGCGGACCCAGTCATTCTTGATCGAGCACCAATCATGTGGATTTTCCTGTGTATTGGTCCGCTAGAACTTTGCTGCCATCTTTTGGCAATACGCGCGGCTGTCTGCTCCTATTCATGGTATCGAGCCCTGCGTGTAAATCTCACACGTGGGGAGTGCAGCCTGCCATCAGATCAAGTGTGGACTTCACTTGCGGACGAGGACCAAGTCTGGCGGCGGCTGCTTCCCCGCATGTGGAACCGTCTGTCGAGTACCCTATCGAGGTACGGGTACATCTTTGGGCTCATTGCATCTTAACTTTCAAGCGCTGCTCAAGTCCTTGCTGTTCGCAGAAGCTTTGATGAGAGGTGGCGCCCTGAGCAGCGAGACCTGTGGAGTTGGCGCTCCATATATAAGATACAGTCATATATTGTTGTATTGTATCATCATCATTTCAAAATGGCGTTCGTACACAACCACAGGAGATCAACGAGTCACCCACTTGTCACACTTATCAAGCATAACATAGGGAAGGCCCCCAGCAACAGGTAGGCCTACATAGGCCTACATGTATACTTGCCTTCTGTTGGTACATCCGGGAACCTGTCTTTCGAAAAGCTTCGCTCTTTTCCAAGCATTTTCCTTTCCTTTTACTCATCTGACAAACAAATTTGACGACTTCAGGCATGTTGACGAGTGTCAAACATTCTAATGTGAAACAAAGTGCAGCGCATGCCAGGATGGACTTCACCTCTACAAATCCGATGTCTGGTTTCGTGATGCCCCAATCGCGTACCACGAATTCGAAGTTCTCGCTCTTGATCATGCTGGCCACTGTCCGTGACATGGCCTACTTGACAAACCGGGAGGAGTCTAATAAGTTTATAGGTACGGCGAATAAGTCCGTAGCCAATAGTAGTGAACCTAGAGAGCCACCAGGTGGTAAGATCTGGTGGCAAAATCTAATATTTTAATTTGAAAGTCGATGCTGAAATACAAGTTCCACAGAACTGCCAAAAAAATCATAGGGGCCTATACGGAATCCCGCTGTGAACTCGGAAAAACGTACCACTGGAATCAAAGTGCAGTTGCTGTCGTCTTAGTGAATTAAAGCCCAACAGTATGCATTAGGTGACTCTTTCTTCCTCCTCATCTTGATAAGACTGGTCTCCTGTCCAACCTATACATAGCCGGTGCCCCCAGCGAGGCTGGACTGATACTATGTTGAAACAAAAATGGCCGCCATATACATTCATCACTTGAGAAGTTCAACGAGCTGTATAAACGTAACTAACCCTTCATCAGGTAAGGTAACATGCTTCAACTCATTCTTTTATGTGTAGCAACACTCCCAATACGTAGTTGTTAACTTCCATTCAAATAGATAGATTTGAACATTTTTATTGAGCATGCATAAGGACGTTGCCTAAAGGTCAAAGGTTACGTCGGCCGTCGCGAGATACAAAACCTAACGCATAAAATCTACTGTTGGGCATTAAGTCCTTGTGAAAGATTATAGCCGTGGTTACACTACATAAAATCCCCGGATTTTTTGTGGTCACACCTATGAATCGGCGGGCTTCAAGAAACCCGTTTCTGAAAAACACGGGTTTTTGAGACACGGCATGCTCACCGTGCTTTTCCAACTCCCCGTGTTTACGTTAGTTCTTCGCACGGCTACAGATGGCGCAGCCGTTAAGTGACGTCGTTTTCGCGCCTCCAACAATGTGTGCCAGTACAAAAATGACCGAAGAGTCAATGCATGCAGCGCAACTGTCGCCGGGCTACTTAACTACAATGTAGTAGTGACCTTTCGCCGGGATTTTCGTACACACGGGTTTGACACGTGTCTGGAAAAACACGGGCATTTTCAACAAGTGTAACCTTAGCTAGTGTCACTAGCCCTTGCCATATCCGTTGATATTTTTTGCATGGCTTTGTATTGAAGATGTCCATTCCTGGAACCTCCTCTGCTGGTAGGCTACATATCGGACTTACCTCCATAGACAGCGCCTATCTCTCCAAGCTTATATACATGTACATGTAGAAGTTTTCCGAAGGTTACCGAAATTTCCCGACCATAGCCGATGTTGTGTGATTGGCTGTTACTGCTCGCAAAAGATGCAAATAAAATGGAGATGACTCCTGCAAACACTGAAGGCGTTGGATATGCTTTGCGGATAACATTGTCGGAAAGGCATGCAAATAAACTGGTCCCTCGGCGTAAAAAATTGCTGGGATAGCTCAGGCTGGGTACTCGCACTGGCAGTCAACATAAACTCTTCATAATGAAAAAAATAAGTGCACGAAGTCATGATAATATATCCATCATTTTTAGAAGTGTCAGATTTTTCTTCTTCTGATGGCATCTCAATTGTCATTTCGTCAATCTGGCTTTGAACTAGGATTGGAAATGAAAATGGAAGACAAAAAGTTATTAACAGACTGAGAATATTTTTCGGAGCCTGAATAGCCAAGTCGTCATCATGTGTGCTTAGCACGTGGTAGATCCCGGTGAGGCGCTTTCTAGTGTACCCCACATCGCAGTGTTTCCCAACCAGCGACCACTAAAGAGACCATGACGTTTCGATAGGAGAACATAGCGATATACAGTTTGTGTATGTCACTCAAGTTCACGTTGTACCCCATACAAGGACACCTCGAGGAGACACTGAGAAATGGGAACAGTGTTGCGGCATTTTACATGGGGTTCGAATCCAGCATGGGCCAAATGGACTATCTCTCCGTTGCTCTCCACATCCGTCGCAAGTGCACTGGGACCTGATTCACAAAGCTCCCGTAACTTTAACGGTACGCAAATCCTTTGTCGTGCTGATAGTGAACAATAGGTTGTCTGCAAATGGACAATAGTTTACGCACTCCCGTAAGTTACGAGAGCTTCATGAATAAGGTCCCAGTGCTTTGTGCCTTATACATTGCTAACAACACGTAGAAGACCCCATCCAAGTGAGGAACATGAGTAGCTTGAGATAGCCTCTTCCATACTTACCAGGGCCAATAATGCTTTGGCTTCGGTTCGGATAGGACATTCAAACACAAATTCTGGAACCTGCAACCAATTCCGAAGACACAGATTAAAGGAGCTGGACGTCCACGTTGTAAACACTCACTCACTGGTTCTCTATCCACGCGACGCCTGCGATGCTGCCACCTATTGTCGGTGATGTACTGACGTGAATATCGTGAGTGAGTTGCATTGGACCGGGCACCAGTCTAACGATCACGGGGCGCTACTGGTGCTGCCACCTTCACGAAGGAATAAAACTAGTTTGCCGACCACTGTTTGTAAACAAACTGGTTTGTTTACAACTTGGACGTCGAACTCCTTTAAGGCCTGGTGGTTTGACTCTACCATTGCGACTCTATTGTAGACTGTAGACGCGAAGGCTTCATGAGTGTGGCCCTTGCTATAAAACTTGAAAAATGCATACGTACCTCAGATTTTCAATTCAGGAACTTCATGCTGTCGATTTCAATCCGTAATATTTAAAAGGCCTTTTGTTTTGTAATAAAAATGAACTTTTACCCCTGATCGAAGGTCACTGGTACAATAGGCGTACATGTATAAATCTGTATCATTGTTCGTGGAAACAATTACTGCCTCTGTGGTTATTGGAACCTTTGTCAATTTCTGTAGCGAATTCTAGTCATGAATACTAGTACCTTGTATTAAACATTGTTTATGTATATAATATTTGATGAAAAGGCTTTTTGTCAGTCGAATGTTCAGCCATTGATCTAAGTCCATTTGTTAAATATTGATTGATTCTTTTAGAGTCATCATAGTGTGTGGGGAGTTCACATTGAGAATGTCAGTTTTTTGGATGTTTTCCACTACACTGGTCCAGAATTGTCCTAAACGTTCAAGGGCTGGACATAGATAGTGCATACAACCCAATCATTTACCAGTCAGCACCTACTGAGGAAGGATTCCGAAAGGGGATTTCAAACGTTTAGTGTAGTGGAAAATATCCAAAAAACTGACATTCTCAAATATTGATTGGTGAGCCCTATCGTTGTTCGCGAAAATAATCATTGCTTCGCTGATTTCATTCGAATCGTTTGTCATTTGTAAAAAAGTATTACTTTAGTCACATGAATAGTTGGTAGTTACACTGGGTGAGGTCAAATATTCGGCTAAGTCAGGTTTTAATGCCAAGACTTAAAGCCGCACTGTATTGAATTCAGAAGTGCTTACGTCCTCCGACGTTAGTGTAGTGTAAAATGTACTGTGTTTTATGTGGATACATTAGAGCTCTGCCTGCTGATTTTTCGATGCCACGCTGAAAACTAAGCATTGATTTTTTGAAGTACGTATCATGCAAGTATTTTGGGGGACCTTCACGAGGCTATGAGACCTATACCTGCAGTCTCCCAAAACTTCGAAAATACCGTAAAATTCAATACTGTGAGGCTTTAAGAAAGTTTTAGACTAAAACCAGTATTTGACCTCCCTCCAAGTTTCATCTTAAAACCCGCTTGAAACTGTCTCAAGAAAGTTTTAAAACCTGAGTAAAACGTCTCTAGACAAAACTTCGTTAATCCCAGCAGGAAGCTGGATTTTATCTGGGTTTTAACGGAGTTTTAATGAAGTCTTAATCTGAGGCAGGTTTTAGGATTTAAGATTAAAACCTACCAAGTGGGATAAAACTCCGATTATCTCCGTTTTAGATTAGTCCAAATATTTGACCTCACCCATTGTCCGCGTCCTTGGATCGACCTCTCCAGTCCCACCAACTAATACCCGAGTCACAAATGCAATAGCCGCCGGAGGATATCTTGACATCGGCGGTTTTTTGCGACGTTGCGGTCNCCGTCGACTTCCTTATTGGATCCGATCACCCGGAATTGACGCTGTCTTACGAAGAGAGAATAGGAGCCCCAGGAGAACCCGTTGCTCGACTCGCACCTTTAGGATGGACCTGTGTTGGAGCGATGGGGGAAGGAACGGCTTCTGCAGAAACATATTATAGTCATTCATATGCTGCAGCTACTTCCTACGAAACCGAGGTGGATGCTCATCTCCGAGCGCTTTGGAATATGGATGTGTTGGAGAGCTCTGGCGAGAAGCCTATGACACCCGATGAGAAAGTTGCTCTGGAGAAAGTTGAGAAGTCTAGACGTCGGATTGGCGATCGATATGAAGTTTGCATCCCCTGGAAGGAGACAGACTGAATCTACCAAACAATAGGAAATTGGCTGAACGGCGATTCCTCAACCTAGAAAGAACTATGGTAAAGCAGCCGGAGATTGCTGAACGATATGCAGCAGTTATGAAGGCAAATGAGGAAAAAGGCTACATAGTAGAAGTGAAAGATCCAGACGATAGTCAACCATGTTGGTATTTACCTCATTTCCCAGTCATTCGAGAAAATCGAGAAACTACCAAAGTCAGGATAGTCTTAGATTCAGCTGCCAAATACCGTGGTACTTCACTCAATGATGTCATGCTTCCAGGACCTAAGTTACATGAGCTGGGTTTCAGCCGGTACTCGCCGCAAGAATATAACTCCGAGTTATTTTCTTCCGATCACCCTAGCGGCGCGCTACCGAGCTCAGGACAGCCGTAGATGCCCTCGGGCGATCGGCCGGCAACCCGTCATTTTCCCTATTTTTCAGCCCGTTCGGGCGTCGCAAACACATCCTTTGCAGAATCGGTGGAAATGTGACTGGGGTATAAGTCACACTCAGCGTCTGGCTCTTTTAGAGATTAACAGTCGTGAAGACCGCGTGGTGGCAGCACTTCACAAGGCACTTCTCATTTCGCTTTAGTTTCGCTATATTTCCGAGTGACAAAGCGTGGTGAGTTGGCTGGAGCCCATGGAGTACCATCTAGAGGTGTTACCGGCTTTTGAGCCCCAAAAGTGCCAGTGTGTGCAAGACGTCGGATACACACTGCATGACTGGGGCCGAGTGTAACATTTGGTGTACATGTACATGTATGAAATAAACAAATACGATTTTGTGTGAAAAAATCCATCCTACCGACAACAAACGTTTCACATTGAATATTGAAGATATTCGTCTGGGAAGGTTTGTAACCGAAAATATATGTATCTCAGAAAATGTTTTGTCTTACATGTAGTTGGTGAAATAAGATATCTTGTAAATTGCCTTAATGTCTCAATAGAAAAGGCTAAAATTGTAATCGTAATAAAATTAAATTGCAAATTTCTGCCTTATCGGGTACTTATTTTTGTCACTTTTAAACATGCCGTAGTAGGCCTATGTGCCTTCGGCGACATCATTCCTTCAGTACCAAATGATGACAGCCCCCCCCCCCCACTTTTTTTTGTACAAAAGATGACAAACATACTAAACAGTTGTAAATGAGGTTTGTTGGCCGAAAGAACTGATTTTTACATATTTTCCAGCGAATTCGAGGTTACTGGAAAATACGTATGCGGAGGTCAATCTTTACATCATGTAGTTATTTCCGCCGGGTCACCTCCACGCAAGCCGTCATATTTCACGACATGGATGCAGAATTGATATTCGGCCGGCAGCCTGGTATTCCGCTGAAGAGACAGACTTGGTCAGAACATCCGTGGTATAGGTAAAGTGGTACGTAATTCTAGCCCCTGAGTATACATCTCCACGCAATGCTGGCCATTTTTACACTCAGGGGTTAGAATCGTACCGGGGCTAGAATTGTACCACTTTAGCATACCCTACAGGGCCGTATTTAAAGGGGGCGAGGGGGCAGTTGCCCCCCCCGAGCCAACCAAAAAACGTGATTTTCATGCGGATTTTGGGAAAAAAAACGGCAAAAAGAGGTCTTC
>NMRB01001034.1:14860-27326 GCA_002633025.1 Notospermus geniculatus | reverse complement strand
GATGCGTCTGCCCCCCGGACCAAAAAGTGAAACACGGCCCTGGTGAAGCAAGGATTTCCGCTCATCCTGATGGTGGGAGGAAAGCCCCTCCTGTTAGACCTTCGATCTAACACTTAAACGTCAGCCATCTTGCAGGATTATGGATGAGCATCTTGTCTATTTGTTCCTGTGTAAGCCCCCTATTGAGCATCTTCGGCACTATATTTATAAGGATGTGAGACAAGCCGTGACCACCGTATTTCATCTGAAAAGAAGCAGAAGGCAGGGCCATTAAAATCACGTGACATAAACATGACTTCCGTCTTATTTGAAATGTAGATGAAATCATGCGGGTTTAGGTCATAGGTCATACTGCTAATTCCAACGGGTTTTACTTGATCGATAAGTGACTTGTAGGGACATCTCTACAAAATTTGCGGTTTTGCCACCGTACAGAACGCGTTTCAATGAGTGGTAAAATCATCTACGGCTTGGAAAATAAGAATTTTAGAAACGTGCAGTCGGAGTGAGAGTCGTAAAAATCATGACCCCATCGACAACCCCTTTCCGTGGGGCCACACTGCTAGAAATAAAGGTTCTTGAAAAACCTTTCCGGGTTCTTCATCGCGCACAAATATGCGACCATTATGGTTCTTGTGAGATGAAACAAATGTCAGAGGATTTTCAGATATGAAAACCCCCCGAAGGGTTTCCCGTGCGTGGAGAACCATTTATGGTCGCACTATTTGTGTCCAATGAAGAACCCTTAACGGTCTTTAGGACCCCAAGAACCTTTGGGCCGTATTCAAAAAGGGCGATCCTCGCGCGATATTTTCTTGAAGTGCACTCACACACCTACATTTTGACACCAATATTGATATGATCTGATGATATCATATTTTTGACCCCTTTTTTTATTTCCAGTACCGGTGTACACTAACTTAAGGGGTCTCTAGGGACCAAACGCCAGTGTCTTGGAGGAATGTGTCTCCGAGGATGGCGCTCGCGGCCCGCCCGGAATTCGTGCGCTTAGTCATGTCAACATGACGACACCAACGAAACAAGCATTGGTCACTCGCATATTAGGTCACGTGCCAGTAATTGACCAATCAGCGCGGGGTTACATTGTAAAAGTAGATCTTAAAAAATCCAGTTTTCTCCATTTAGATAATATCGAGTATAAAAGGCACTTAAATATTCTGTTTGACACAGAAATAATTAAGAGAAAAATAATTTTCAACTTTTGGGAAAGTTTGATGGTGATGGTATCATAAGCCTGTCTTCCAGTGGGCTAAGTGTATTACTACGCCGATATGGAGTGGCTGCATTGAAATATCGGGCGAAATTACCCCTCATATTTTCAGTACCCCCAAACCCTGAAATTATCACGGTCAACCCACAACGAAAACTTTATGGTTTGAAGCATTAGGCTAGGGGTATGTTGTGTCCAAACGGTTCCTTCCAACGAAACTCTGGGACCAATCTATGAGCACGGGCATCTCGCCATTTCTAATGGTAAATGCATTGGCCACGCATTACAGGTACGTGACCAGAAGTCAACCAGCCATCGTTGGGTCAAGACCGTTTGGTATTCTGTTCTGTCGTCAAGATTCGCCGAGACTGCCATTTCGTTCGTGGTAATTCATCTTTCGTTAGTCTACCATGTTGCTGATATTGAAGATGGAGCCGTTTTCATGAATTAGAAGAGACTTCTGCCGTTGACGACGTTGTTCCTGTCACTCGCTTCGAATTTACTATCACCACCGTCAGTCACAAGACTCACCTGACTCCAGACATGCCAGACGCCATTCTTGGAAGGGAGTTGCCGGACACGCCCGAAGTTGGATGTTAACCTGTCGGTATCGTGAGTACAACTCACCTTTTTGATAGCTCATTTGCATTACTGAGAAGGGCTGCCTGCTTCCTCTTTGTGCGTGAATTTATCCGCAAATGTAGCTAGTTTTTCACCCAAAGTACTACCCTTGGCCTAGTCTACATCGCCTGTGTATCGGCCGTACTCCACTGTGCATTTGTCTGTGCATCAACATACATCGTTATATACATCGCTGAACATCGACTACATCGTCCATCGTCTGTCTTACCATCGTCCATCGAATATTTATCTACCTTGATGCACATGACCTTTCTGCCTAAGTCGTCAACATCGAACCAAGTAGTAAACTGTAGTGCAGGAAGTTGCCTTAGCCTATTTCTTCTACCTCGTCGAAGAACATCGTTTAAGATCTTCATCAGAGTTCGTCGAACCAGAAAATCGTACTTAGGGTGAAAAGGGTGTGTAGGCCATTTAATAATCTAAAACCTTCGAACCATCATTAATCAAGTCAGGTCCATATAAGGTTAATACAGAGTTAACGTCAACGTCGTCAACAGATTGAAGGTCAACAAGTTTAAGTTCAAGAAGTTTAAAGTTCAAGTTCGACTAGTTACAGTTCAAGTTCAAGTTCGATGATTAGTTAAAGTTCAAGATCAAGTTCGGCTAGTTAAAGTTCAAGTTTTAAGCAGTTCAAGTTAAAGTTAAAGTGAACATTTATACAGTCCAACTAGTTCAACTGATTCAAGTTTAGTTCAACCGATTCAAGTTTACGTTCGAAGAAAACCCAACGATGCACCAAGTTATGTTTTAGCCGCACTTTTGTGCTTACATGTAGTTTGCTGTTTTACGTCGTCACTGAGCCAGGATTGTGCAACTTTCATGCATCAGCATGATAACCTGAAGAGGATAAGGCACCAAAACCCTTTGTACGGTAAGTCCCTTCGCCGCGTCAGAGAGACTATACCTAACCTGGTTCCATAAGCGTCCGACGGTGGCGCTGAATGACGATTCGTGTCGGACACGAATCGTCAGTCAGGGCCACCGTCGGACGCCCAGGAACCAGGTTAAAGTAGATCGTCGTGGCGATTTCTCGGAAACTCGCACATGCGCAGAAGCCGTTTTGACTGTCCGACACGGAAGTCAACTTTTTAATGGCATTCAACGAAGAATTGCCTGTGATTCCTCCGCGAAGCGAGCTTCAACTTGAATCCAATTGGTCAAAATAAATTACGACGCGCTCATTTAGCGTGGCTGTTAGGCTGTAAAAGCTAGAGCTGATTTGCTGCAGTTCATTTCGGATCCGGGAGGGCAGGCTGTTCGCTTGTTTATGACATTTTAAGCAAAATGGCGACTGGAAAGGATAATGAAGAGACTATAAAACATTCAGCAATTCCCAGGGCCATCTATAAAATGAGACAGATATCAATTGAGGGCGGACAGGAATACATGTATTACCAAAAACAAAGCAGACATACACTTGGTCCCGAGGATCAGCTATTTGATGTGCCTGTATTTATTGCCAACACACTTCATGAGAGTTGGAAGTCTCCCCTACGAAAAGCAATGGAGCAATTGAATTCTGCAGCACCAGGCCTACATATACACGAAATAGATTCCATAGAGGGTAGCAAGATCTGCATCCAATGTCCTGTTCCGAACGAGGATCGCGGAAAGTGTTACACAAAATATATTGAAAAGCCTATCCCGTTAGGCGGCCACGCAGAAATTTCGCTTGCAAATGAATGGTCACACAGGGAAGGCACGGCCCTTCACGAACTGATGCACGCCTTGGGATTTGAACACGAACACCAGAGAGCAGATGCCGAGAACTTCGTCAAGTGCATTGCTGAAGTGGTGCCTGACGGCTGGATGTCACAGTATGAAGCAAAAAAGGATATTCTGGGTATTAGCAGGTTTGATCCGCACAGTATTATGATGTACCCTCTCGATTGCGCCCTGACGCGGAAGGAGCCGGAAGGTGACCTTGTCTGGGAAACAATGACGGGAGACGAACGGTGCCAAGTTCTCAGCGAATTGGACAAGGTAGGACTGAACATTATTTACCCCCCAGTGCTCCGAGAAGGAAGATACGAGCCGCACATAGCATCACCTGGCAGTGGTCTCTTCTACTGCGGGCGGCCTTTCGGTCGTGAAGATCAGGACGTAAATAAATACGTCGGCTATAACTTTTGCGGTCCAAGCTACGGGGCCAACTGCCCCGCCTGTCGCGTCCTAAAGAGCCGCAAAACCATTGAGATATGTGAAAAGATGAAAAAATGGCAAGGTTGGAGCGGGTTGGTTTACTGCAAGAAAGAAATCGGCAAAGATAGTTCCGACAATGACATCATATGCGGACCCGATACGGGCCTCCCCTGCGGCGACTGTGGAAAGCTCTTATACCCAGGTTACAAATACCGGAAGTAGGTCTGTGTCAATTTCATTTTGCATCAGGAGATTATGAATGGGCATAACTGTTTATTTCTGTAATATCAGATGATTTACAAGTAAAATGTTAATTAAACATCTTAGGCCTAGTTTATACTTCGACGCAAACCCTTCGGCGTCAGACGCACGACCAAAACTGGACGCCGACTTCGCGGAATTGATTCAGAGTCCAGCGTACTGTAGCGACAGCGACCAGGTGTAACGTTTTTCAGTGTGGCCGTTTTTCTGTGTGATTCCCATTGTTCGGAACACACTGGGAAACGGACTCGCTGTTTCTCTGTGTGTCGCTCATTGTCAAGTCGCCGCTTATTCCGTCAATCTATTGTCATGTCACACTGGCACACGGGCCTCACTGAAAAACGTTACACCGTTATGAAATGACTCAAGTAATTACAGCTTCGCGATCGGACGCCGACCAAATCGTACGACGGGGTCGGCGTCGAACGCAAGAACGCGCGTCGGTCGCCGGCGACTATACTTCGACGCAAGACCATCGGCGTCCGACGCACGATCAAATCTGGACGCCGGCTTCGCGGAATTGATTTATAGTCCAGCGTTCTTTAGCGACGGCGACCCGTTCTGAAATAACTCAAGTAATTACACCCTCGCGATCGGACTCCGACCAAATCGCACGACGGGATCGGCGTCCAACGCAAGGACGCGCGTCGGTCGCCAGCGATGGTCGTGCGTCGAAGTATAAATTAGGCTTAACAGATATATAAAATGGATATAAAATACGAACACGTGAGAACGAGTACAGCAGTCACTTGAGTCACATGGTGAAAATGCGGTCGTCATTACACTTCAAAGAATTTTTAAATGAGCTTTCTCTATAACTGAGTAGGTACAGTATATATATGCGCATAGCCTGTAGCGGAGTGGTTGTATTAGTACTTAATTAAATGGTAGTGAGCCAATTCTGGAGGAAGTCATTGTAATACAAGAGTGTACATAAGCAGAAGGTAACACCTTGTACGATTTTGTGTGAAAAAATCCGTGATACCGACAACAAAGATTTCACATTTAGTACTGGAGATATAGTACGTCTGGGAAAGTGTGTTACCGAAATATACACAAAAATGTTTTTTCTTAGAGGTAACTATTGTCATGTTAATGTTAAGTGAAAGAAGATCTCTTGCAAATTGCCTTGAATGTCTCAACCAAACAGGCTAAAATTGTAATTGTAATAAAATTACATTGCAAATTTCTGCGTTATTTATTTCTGTCACTTTTAAACACAGCAGGAAACGCCGTAGTTTCAGGTGCCAACGGTGACTGATCATATCAGTGATGCATTTTCCGTGTACCAAAAAAATTATACGTTTAACGGACGCATGTACATGTACATGTACATGTTTGAAACTGTATGGAAACTGCATCACCTGTTATTTGTGTTCTTTTGGAACAGCTTAACCACCGACTGTTCTTTTTAAAAAGACTGTGGCTGTACACTGTTAGAAATAACAGAAGATTTTACAGAAAATCTGTGCAGCAGAGTCCCCAGCACTGGATCTGTAAAATTACAGAGTGATCTGTAAAACTACAGACTTAAATAAATGTTAACAGAGACTTGACTCGAGGCTGACCAAATTATATTTTCATACTGATCTCAGAAGGCATCATAATTGGATGTCCAATGGAGTCCAACCAAAACAGGAAAACATGAATCATACCATAAAAAAATTATGTAAATTTACAGAAAGTGCTGGGGACTCTGCTTCAGGCACTTTCTGTAAAATTACTGCAAAATTACTACTGTAAAATTAATAATTTCTAACAGTGTAAAACGAGCTTTAGATTTTAGCACACCTGCGCACACACAGCTTGCAGTGTAGGACGTCGACGTCGGACAACGAGCACAGTACTGCACACCTCTCTATTAAACCTGAAGTGGTTATTTTCGTCCTCAACAACATCTGGACTTCTTTCACTTTCTTTTCAAGAGTTTCAATTTGTCCATTTTTTAACGCGCACTATGTCATATTATTTTGACATTAGAATAATACAGCTCTCACATATATTTGACCTCTGCATTGCTTCCACGTTGTTTCAGCTCGTCCCATGACCCCCCACACGCCCATAAAAGTACTGTTTTTGATCTTGTCATCGAGATCATTCCATAAGAGTGTTATCGACGGGAAAAAAGATCGCGAGTAATAATCAGTTCGGCATCTGAAAACAGACAGATCTTCCCTATTCCGAACATGACGAAGGCCTGTCTACACGTTCATGTTCAAAACATCATCATACATTTGTATGATGATGTATGATGATGTCCATGCTTGTCGAGGATTTCCGTCTACACAATGCAGCTAAAATTTTGAACATCATCATCTTTCATCATACATTGTTCAAAACAGCATCATAAACTTGTATGATGATGTTCAAGTGTGTTGTGGATTTCGATCTACAGTCCAACATTCATGGACATTTGTGTGATGAAGAGATAAACGGTTGGAGTAAATGAAACAAAACCTTCTAAAAAAGAGGGTACCCTACTACATTAATTAACAATGACATTAGTAGGGCTAAAGCCATAGATATACAAACATTGAGAACCCCCAAACAAAAAACAACTAAGTCAAATGACATCTGCTTTGTGCATACCTATAACCCGTCTAATCTTAACATGCACAATGTTATTGCGAAGCATGTAGACTTTCTGAAACAGGACAAAAAACTCAAAGAAATGCTTGAGACCAATAAGATAATAAAAGCCAACAGACAACCCCCAAGTTTGAAAAGAATTCTTACAAAAGCATCATTTAAAACATCTGATTCCAAACCAAAAGTGACCAAATGTGGGAAATCCAGGTGTAAATTATGTGACTACATTATCACTGGGGAAAGTTTCACATTTAACACAGGGGAAACCTTTCACGTAAATGCTTCTATGAACTGTGATACTTTAAATGCCGTTTATGTAATTCGTTGTCAAGGATGCAAACAAACATATGTGGGAGAAACAACCAACATACGGAATCGGATGAATTTGCACATACAACACATACGGAACCCAGAATTAGGAATCCAGCATGTTTCTCGTCACTTAGATTCATGTGGGGGAGGCAAATTTCATTTCTTTCCATTCTTTAAAATGAAAAGTGAGTCAATAACTCGAAGAAGGATTCAAGAAAATTACTTCATCAGCAAGTTTAAAGCGGAACTAAACCGTTAATAATATAATTATTTTGCACAGGCTTGTCAGAGTGATTAAGAAATTTCTGCTTTGATCTTGCCTACCATTTAGAGCTTCGCTTCATTCGCTTCAATAATTAGCCCTTTTAAAATCAGGGCCTATTGTAATCCTGGTATTATTTGAACATTTTGCCTGAACCTGCTTTGCGACAGGTTATGTGTATACATGTATATATCTCATGTAAATAATATGTGTTCATTCCCACTGAAGATTTCCAAGAGGAATGAAAGCGCTATGGGACATTAAAATATACATAATGAGAATTTCAGCCTAAGTTACATTTTTTCGAATGTGTGATGAAGTATGATGGAGAAAGGATTATGTTGGATGCTGTTCAAGTTTGTTGGGAAAACCGTCCACACGATCATACATTTGCCCATGAACATCATCATACAATTTTTTTTGGGATGTTGTGCATTTGTTGGCAAGATGAAACATGTAGCTAAAAATTGAACATCATCAAACATGTTCATGTTTGTTGGGAAAACAGTCCACACGATCATACATTTGTCCATGAACATCATCATACAGAAATACGATGATGTTTTGAACAAATATATGATCGTGTAGACGGGCCTTAGGGAGCTAGGCGCGTTTTTGTAGAGACATCACAGATTCATGTTACGAATTGTACACTTTCCAACATCGCCTAGTCCCGAAAGGGTTAAGGATTTCTATCTCTAACAATGTGGGGGAAATACCTGTAAGGAATGAGGGGGCCAGTCATTGTTTAATTTTATAAGAGTGTAAGTTTGTGTCGACGTCGTCTTTCACTCAAGGATACCCACGATATTTATATTTCATTAATATGTTAAGGCGTGTAGCAATTTTCTGTGCTGTCTGTGGTATGTAGTTCTACATTCGGGTTTCAGCTCAGTCTTTTCTTTGATTCGAACCCACGCCTCCACATAGAGTTTCAGATTGTAAAGTTTCAGATTGAAAAGTTCAGATTGAAAAGTTTCTAGAGTTTCAGATTGTAAAGTTCCACTTGAAAAAGACCCCGGTTGGGGTCGAAAATTCGTGAATTCTGGAGATTGACTTCTTGTTTATTATCTTATTGTCTGTGGTTCGGAGATATTCAAGAAAAACTGCTGTCCATTTACTTTTTTTCCGTGAGTATATATACTTGTATAGACCCGTTGAGCCTGTGTCATTCTAGATCTGCCATGCACTGAATATCGCGAATGCATAGGGCCATACAATGTCCCCAATTTTTCTGTAAACCAACAAATGATTTGGCATCAAAACAAAATTCGACAAAAGCAGAAAGATTTGCATGGATTTCCTCACGCACGGATTTCCTGGTAACCCAATCAATCGCAGATGGCATTACGTCCCACCTTAATTTCTTTGAAAACTTTGACAAACAGCAAGGAGCTAAGAATGACGATCAGTCGTCATTGTGTGTAGTGAGAGTTTCGTCATTGTGTGAGAGTTTTTCAATGCTTGGAACATACCCGGTAACATATACAAAAAAAATCTGTATGAATTGAGGAATGGGGCCAGACATGTACACAATAAAGCCTGCCGCGCCGTCTGAGAAGGCGGTGACAGATATTAGGGAGGTTCAGATAACATTCCGAGTCCCGACTCCGACTCCAGAGGACTCTTTTTTTGGGAACTACGTCATCACATACAACGAGGTTTTCCAAAGCAATGGTGTTTACTCATTCAGGAGAACGAATAGAACCCGCCTGGGTGGTAAATTTATCTCCGACTTGAAAAATCCGAATTTTAGCACCTCGGAGTGGGAGTGGGAGTCGGAGTCGGACCAGATCTTAACCTCTCTATTATGTCTGGGGAACAAACCAGTCAACACAAGCCCATATTTTCAGAGCGTGTTTTATCCGAAACCTGTGTTAACAAAAATCTGTTCTAGCAAAGCATTTTAAAATCACATTTTCAAAAGTGCTTTAAAAAACGCTGTTCTTACTGAAACGTTGTTTCAGCCAGCGTTTTAAATGTTGAAAAATGTGTTTCAACATGGTTCTGGTAAAGATGTATTGCGTAGACACCAGAATTAAATGCATTTTAGCATTACAACTGCTTTGAAAATATGGGCCCAGTGTAGGATCTGCCAGTGTTCTCCATCTGTGAGTGTTCCCCTCCTATAATTTGTCTGACGGAGTAATAAGTTGCGACTTGACAATAGGGGACACACAGAGAAACATTTCGATCTATCTGCAAGCGTTTCCCAAACAATAAGGGGACACACTGACCCACAGAAACACTGGCAGATATAGTAACACCTGAGTACTCTGTCGCTGAGACAAGACAAGCCAACAGGAAGTTAGACATGCCCCTACCTTCCTCTACCTACATGTATAAGATTTAAAGTACAATGTATGTTTTAACGTTAAAACCCTTATGAAAGTAAAAATTTTCGTCGGAGCGTTCTAAAACTAAAAACACTTCGAAAACACTATTTCAAGAATATGAAATAGAATCAAGTTTCTAAGGTAAGAGACACGACATGCCGGTAGCTTCCCACCAGATTCGAACCCACGGACCCCTCGCATGAGGCATCAATCGCCAGCACTATGGGGACGCACGCCTCAACCACTGGGCCAAATCCCCATCTTCAAATAAAAGATGTTCAGTAGCAATCTCTTACCCAGACATGCTAGACCGGTACTACTTTTCCACAGTGCAAATGCATTGTTGGTGGCGGATGAATTGTTGCGGATGAACTGTTGCACCAATTACCTTCGCTAGGCATTATGGTAAACCCGGATAATGCCTTAGGCCAGGTTCACACTGCGAGCGAAACGGCGAAGCGAAGCGATGTGGTGAAAAGATCTGGGAGTGTGTTCCCCTCCAGTGTGTTCCTACCCTAAGGGTAGGAACACACTGCGAGCGAAATGGCGAAGCGAAGCGAATTTCCATTGTCCTGTAGCGTTACAGGCCATTGTCATGCTCCCAGATCTTTTCACCACATCGCTTCGCTTCGCCGTTTCGCTCGCAGTGTGAACCTGGCCTAAGCCTTCAACTGCTGTGATGCGCCTGCACAAAAGTGCAGTGAATAAATTTAGGCCTTTTTCTGCCCAAATTTAGGCCTTTTTGGAAACAATAATAAAATATCTACCAATAAAGCTCTCAAAAACGGCCAAAAAAGGGTATTTTGAGGTTGCAGTTGTCAAAACGTACGGAACTACATCGGAAGGATAAAACCGAATTACTCGACAGGTTCTGTTAGCTCAACCAATCAGGACACTGCATTGAGTGGTCACGAGGGGTGAAGTGACAGAATGTCAACAAGACCATGTGCTTTCAGCCGTCACTGTCATCAAAAGTGACGTCATCAAGATGTATCAGTACGTTGGAGTGTGTGGCAGAGATCACATACCCAAGTTGTCACGTGATCGATGCCGTGCAGTGTGCTGTTGCACAGCGAATTGCGTAGGGATTCGAAAGAGTTCGTTCTTTTTTCCACAATAAAACATCGAATACCCAACGGAATGTTAAAATAGTAGTAATTTTACAAATACTGGAACAAATTCTAATTTTCGGTGTGATTATTTTATCAGATATTTGCAAAATCGATGAACACAAGAATCTTGTGCTGGGTTCCAGCCCTTTAGCCTGGTTCCCTGGCCACCGTCGAGATGGCGCTGCGTAGACGGAGGCCAGGCAGTAGCCGTTGAATTTGATTGAGAAGTGACGTCATGGCCAGGAGACAAAGCCAGCCTAGATTCTGTGTAATCGATTCGACCAAGAAAAAAATACTTCAAACTCATAAATGTTCGTTCTTTTTACCAGTGCTGTGTGTAACACGTATGAATTAGCTAAATCCATATTTTTCCTCTATCATTATTCCCAAATTCATCCTTTTCATTCTCAGATTAATTGACGCTATGAATCCGAGGCCATACCCTTTCCCCTGAATTCAGGGGAAAAGCAAACGGTTACTGCCTGGCCACCGTCTACACAGCGCCATCTAGACGGTGGTCAGGGAACCAGGCTACCAGCCCTTTTCAGAGGTAGCCAAGGAACGATGGTGGCGACCTCTTCAGATTGGTTCAGTAGATGAGTTGATAATTAATCCATTGCTGGATCCAGGAGGCCTGGTCGGCATATGCCCCTTTCAACGCCGCCATTGGGGAAGGAAACACAATTTTGATTGAAACCTGCATCGGGGAGGAGGCACTGCATGGTGTAGCTCAACGCTCCCTTTTCTGGTGCTGTAACCGGTGTAACATCTGCCAACGTGCCCAGTTTTTCAGTGTCTCCTTGTACTGGGAACGTAGTGACAATAGACAGCTACGCGTGGATAGACCATGACTGTTCAATAGGGTAGTAGGTCTACAATGAAGGAAAACATTCACACACAGAAACTCTGATAGATGCTACACCAGCCCTGCAGTCTGTTTTTGTAAACAAGTTCAAAATGCTGAATTAAGGTGGCGGGGGAGTTAGTGAACGCATCCAATTGAGGTCCCTTTGAAATTGAATTGCACGAATGTTTTACGACCGAAGTTTATTTTGCCAACGAAATTTGTGAGTTTATGTATTGTTTCACATCTCCGAATTGAAAAACTGCACAATAATTAACTCATTACATGTATGTAACTTTATTCATGAACAATGGCAAGTCCCAGATGAAGTTTTCAGAGGCGATGACGGGCACAGCCGGCTCCAAATGACCGGATTTTAGGTAGTGATGGATGCAGCATGGCGAGTTCTATGGTCGTTCGAGGCCCGATTTTTCAAAATTGAAATAACTAATTAGCAATTGCTTAATTAGTGGTCTGAAAAGGGTCAAAACAGAAAACTGAATAATTTTGGGTGTTTTCGTCTGAAATTCAAAAATCGGGGCTGGAACGGCCTTAGAAGAAGTTTTTTCCAGATCATATTCGAAATCAGATTGACCATCGATCCACGCACAAAAAAGAAATCGCTCGTGAAAATTTGTGAGAAAGTCCGCAACTTTCCCCGCGAGCCCTTTGTTATGGTAATGAAGAACGCGTGTGGAGTTGGTCACGTTCGGATGAAGTCTGTTCAAAAATCAT
>NMRB01001033.1:201213-224361 GCA_002633025.1 Notospermus geniculatus | reverse complement strand
TTGCGTTCAGTTGCTTCCAGTCGCAAGGTCGATGTGCGCTAGGCTTAAGGGAAGATTCTGAAAATCCGGAGCAACTGATGGCCCTGCAAATCTTGCAGCTGGTTTTCTGCCAAGTGGGCCTCGATCTACACAAGAGAGAGGTCATGAGAATCAAAGTCCATAGACATGATGAAGGTAATAATGACAATGATTCATGTTCATATCCTTCATAATTTCATCAAGTCAGGCCTACACTACAATCAACAGTTTAATTTTTGTTATTTCCAATGTCGAAGAGCCCCTAAGCTCATGCAACACTCATCCAATAATCAACATGTTTGTAAAAGTCACTGTCAGCTCTTGTGTTGCCCTCAGCTAGCTGCACACAGACAAAGTCTGGCAGACATGGCAGACAGAAGAGCTTGCTGCTTGCGGAAAATGTTCATTCATGGCACTTGCCTTTGGCCGAATTCACATAGAGCTAAACTCTACCCCACTATCCGCTATCCGCAAAAAGGAACGCGCCCTTGCATGTCCGGCCCTCGAATAGTCCAGTCTTATGTAACCCGTTGTTATCAAAAGACCTTGTTAGATTTCCACTTCTAGCATGTCATACGTAAACGGGTACAGGATACCAGGTAGAGTACGTACATGTAGCTCTCCGTGAACTCAGCCTTAGTACGTTGCACAATTGACATCCCTTCCGTGCTGTGCACCATTCGCAGCGTCATGCACACACCGTCATCTTCCGCGGACGTCACACAGCGACGTGGAAGGCACGCAGTGAAGATGTAACGTCATTTGCCTGTGGTGCGCGGACGTCACGCAGAGGAGACGCGTGACGCACCCATACCGTATGCAGTGAACTGAAGTGTACCTTCCATGTGACATACGCGGAAGGTATGCAGCTAAAGGTAGCTCAATTGTGCAACGTACTGTAGGCATGGTAGGAAGCTCACATGTGCTGTGCCATATTCATGCATGATTTTCGTCATTCGAGGCGCTGCGGCCTATATCTGTCATGTTTGATATTTTTCGCCACGCGCTGATAAGGTAGCTTCCCTTGTGCGCTGGACGAAAGCTGCCTGCTTACGGCCCTTTGCGAACAGTGCATGCCTACACCAACTTAATGCATCACATGATTCCAAAATGATGGCACCCAGTGGACATGTTTCAGGAGAGAACACAGGCACTATANCAGTAATGCTCATGTTCTGCTCATTGGCTTAGTTGTCTTCAGCGGCCTCCGATGTACATGTGCTGCCAATGAATTTCCCCGCTTCTGGAGCATACCTAGTCATGTGAAGGAATCACATGATCCACAAGATGGCGGCACGGCCACTACACATTCAGTACGATGTGCGCGCTCCAGACTGAAGACGGGATTGTGCCACTCGTTGCCGCAATGACCTGTTGTAACCGATGTGCGCGGAACGCGAACTAGTGACTGTTTGGTTCAGTTCCAGTCGCAAAAGGTCAGTGCACATGTACGGTAGGCTTAATTACGTAATCTGCTAAAATACAGAAGTTTGTAATTCGAGTTTGCTAATTTGACCAGCCGCCACAGTATTATTATATAGTGTCATTTTGACTGGAATGTCCAATTAATGGGGACTGAAATTCAGTCCTATATTGGCGATTTCATCCTGGCAAAGCTAGGTGTACTCTAGGGGATTCATCGATTCTGAACAAGTCGCAATCAACTACATGTACAAATTACGAAAAAATGAGGAAAGATTTCGAGGAAGAGAAATCGACAAGCCTGTCTCAGATTTCTACAGAAAAAGCCGGTAATTCTTGGTAGAACACTCATGAAACAGATTATCTTTCCCTCAACCATGTCAACAATCGAAAAATGTTCTTTCAGAGGCTTACACGGCCGGTCATGTTACTTGATGCTCTTCTGCCCTTTTGCCTCTCAATTGCCGCTGATGGAAATAAATGGCAAGCAAAGTACAGAAGTCAAGTGTATTTTTAGCTAAAGTATGGAGCACAATTGACCTACAGTACGTTGCACAATTTACCTCCCTTTATCCGCATACCTTCCACGAACGTGACGCGGAAGGTACGCTTCAGTTCATCCCGTATGGTACGGGTGCGTCACGCTTCCCTTCTGCGTGACGACCGCACACCACAGGCGAATGATGTTATGTCTTCACTGCGTGCCTTCCATGACAACGCGCGACGTCCGCGGAAGATACGAAGACGGTACGTGCATGACGCTGCATGTGGTATGCGGATGGTGCGTGGCACGGAAGGGAGTTAAGTATGGAGGAGGCCATCTCAAGCTACTCGTGTTCCTCACTCGAATGGGGTCTTTTTGTTGCTCTTGCAAAGAAACAAGGTAAGGCACCATGGCTTACTGTCCCATGGGACGGACATGAAGAGCCGGGTATGATCCCATATGGCTCGGGCTGGATTCGAACCCAGGACCTGCCGCTTGCTGGAGTGGACGTGATAACCACTCGGCTATCAGGTCTCCTCAACCCAACAAGTCATCTCATCACACGCAGACTACAAGTACAGCACTGTAGTTTCATCATAAGACCAATTCCAGCAGGTTCTCAACAGAAGCCATCGGCAAATTGTGCTGAGAATTGATTAGGAACCATATAGCTGATCTATCTACCCATAGGACTCCTCATGAATAAAACGGCAATTGAGGTAAAAATGTGGCGGTATGTCAGAGGAGGCAACTTTTTTTGGAAGAATTCACCAGGGCTGCATTAATTTTCCATGTTTTCTCTATTGGCTGCAACAGTGTCTCCACAACAGTATAGTATTTTTAGTACCGGTATGAGAACAGATGATCGTTTTGCTTATCATATGTTGTCATTTCTTTCTTTTGAAAGAAACAAAATAATACAAGTCAGGAGGGGTTTAGATTTTTTTTAAGCCAGGAGTACTTTACTCATCTTGTAGTGAGTGCGTACACTACTCTCCTGGCCCTTGTACTTCTGCCGTGTTCTCCACACCAGTTAAAAAATTGGCGGCCCGCCCCTCTTAAAAATACTGACGGCAAAATCTGCCCCTCTTAAAAACGGCCCGCCCCTCTTAAAAATTCGTCCGCCCTAATATTTATGATTTAGATCGTTCAATTATGCATCTCAGATGCTAACGCATACCCCTCTCAGAGCACCTAAAATCCGCCTTTGGTGCCTTGCGCGGAGCCTTCGGCACCGCACCCACCCCCGCCCCTCTTAGACCAAAACCCGTGGAGAACACTGCTTCTGGTAGCTCGACTTGAAACTGCCAGCCTGAAGAAGTGCTAAATTTCTGGAGAACGACTTCGGTTATTATATATGGCCCTTGTAAAGTGGTGTATTTTATGCATGCCCGGCGCTACCAGAGCAGGATACGCTATAACTGTGTAGTGACCTTCAGCACCAAAACTGTGTGGTGAGACCTAGAAAGATTCCGAGGTCACGCCTGCATTGCAAATGGCAGCCATGGCGGCAATCTCATTGCGTTTTGCATGCTGATTCGTGCTTTAGACAGTTTTCAATTGCTTGCATATTTGACGGAATCATAAAGTATCCTAGGTAGTGCATACGGTCCGCATCTGGGGCTTTTTTGGCATGCGTATGATACGTCTTTGTGCAAGATTTCACTTGCGTTTTTCACTAAAGATTTGCATATTTACGCAAATATCAAACCCCTGAGAATGGATGATCGCTTTTGCTCATCATCATGATGTTGTCATTTCTTTCTTTGGAAAGAAACAAAATAATACAAGTCGTCTCCGCTCTTCGCAAATTTTCAGCCCCACTACCAGGGTCGTCTTCAGGCACTTTCAAGTGCCTGAAGAAAACACACAAAACACGCCAAAATATTGTTGACGACAAATCATACGGAATGTATTCCACTGCATAAGGTTTGTTATCAACAAATAATGCAACAAAACTTCTTCCTATAATATCAAATGTTGGTACCATGCGAAGGCAATACAAGAGATTTTATCCTGAATATAAGAATTAGTGTTGAAGTTCCGACCAATTTAGATTGACATGATCTTTGAAAAGAGTTGTCTATCGTCGACTGCACTTAGGAATATTGAACGTCTGAGAGAGGATTACAACTGCAACGGTAATACAAGTATTATGGCTGCCGTTAATACAAGTATAATGCCTGCCGGTATACAAGTATAATGCCAGGGTTCTGCCACTGCTGGTCGGCACCGGATGGCCCTGTCCAGGACGCGGAAATGCCGACTGGCACTCTGCCTAAAAAGAGTTTTCCGAACATCAGAACTCGACGAAGTGTGCCACGAGAGATGCCCGCCACGCACGAATTTTCTTTCTGCTCCTATTCACCATGTTCACCATAGAACGTGCTTCCCGGCAGGCCTTCCTGACACAGTTCTGACCAACGACAACGACAACGGTGGGCTGCCTAAGTTGCAATAGAGTGGATCGGGGTCATTTTGACGCCAAATGAACTCATTATTTCGACTGTGCCAGGAAATCACATTTCAGCAAATCTAGATTTCAAATTTTTCTGGCCAGCACTCGTTCAGTCTTGGGCAGAACCCTGTAATGCCCGCCGTACTGGGTCAAATTCTTCATCAAATCAACTTTTCCATGTATTTTTCGGCCTGTGAGGCGGACTGGATAAGAGGTGCACACTCTCATACATGCGATCCCGGAAAAAATCCTTATGAGAGGTGCACTGGCATGACTGGGGTAAGATGTGCAGGGTCCAGACAACCATGACGAGAACGTAATCCAGAGATCGCCATGACACAACACGCCGCAGTGCACATGCAGTGTACACCTTGCTACATCGATGGCCTGTTGATGTACAGGGTCAAGCTCATGCTTGAATCCCACGTTCCACGCCAAGAAGAAGCCTCGTTCTGGCCGTTCGTTGCAGCTGTTCTCGAGTCGCTGCACATTTCGTTGACTTGTGTGCTGGTTTTAAATCTTGATATGACTTGAACACAGTACGCTGTGCACAACTGACCTCCCTTCCGCGCCGTGCACCATCCGCGTACCACATGCAGCGGCATGCACGTACCATCCTCGTATCTTCCGAGGACGTGGCTAGGCGTCATGGAAGGCACGCAGTGAAGACATAACGTCATTTACTCGACGTCACGCAACAGAGATGTGTGACGCACCCATACCATACGCAATGAACTGAAGCATACCTTCCGCGTCAGGTACGCGGATAAAGGGAGGTGAATTGTGCAACGGGCTGTATGTCATGTATGTTGAAAATACTGACGTAAAACTGTTTGCACTGCTGCTGGAAAAACTGCAGGCATATAGGCCTAGTGCACATCGCTGATATATGTGACTAACGGTGGTATGCCGCCTCACGTCATGCTGGTTCCAACAAGACTCACAGAAAATATTGAACCTAAACTAACTACGAAAGAAGCAAAAACGTGACCACCGGAAGATAGGCAACATAAGAAAGTAAAAGATTTTAAACAGAACTTACCAGTTCCTCGAGTTCATTACTCCCAAGATCAAGACTTTCAAGTTTTGTGAGGTATGCGAGCGAAGCGGGCAGGTACTTCAGCAAGTTCTCTCGAAGTTCTAACGTGACCAAGTTGGTAAGACTAGAAAGAAAACATTGACAAGATTATACAAATGTACACAGTGTATCCATAATATGTACAAATATCCATGCTCAGGGCAAGACAAATGAAATTTTCTGTTGTGTAGCATGTACCATTTGTACTACAGGACTTGCACAATTGACCTACCTTGATCCGCGTACCTTCCGCGTACGTCGCCCGGAAAGTACGCTTCAGTTCGCTGCGTATGGTATGGGCACGTCACGCGTCTCTTCTGTGTCACATCTGCGCACCAAGGGGGGAATGACGTTACGTCTTCATTGCGTGCCTTCCATGACGGCACACGACGTCCATGGAAGATACGAGGACGGTATGCGCATGACGCTGCATGTGCTACGTAGATGCTGCACGGCGCGGGAGGTCAATTGTGCAATGTACTGTATGATGATGTAGTAAGCACATGTAACAAATACAAAACGGATATCACCGGGTGTATTCGAATTCCCGTTCGTGACAACACTTGTGTTGACCCAGTTCATGTAGTTGCTGACTCAACACGAGAATGCCGGGAACACAACCCAAGTCGGGCCAAGAACACGTTCTTCTCAACCCTCCGCTGAGTGGGGAGTGAGGAGAACATGTTCGCTACCCGATTCGGGTTGCATTCGCGTCGTTCGAGACTGCTGTTCTCGAGTTGAGTCAAGTGCCTCAATGAACTAGGTCAGCACGAATGTTGTCAAGAACGAGGATTCGAATACGCCCACCTAGTCTGCGAATGTGCGGTGGCTTTAACAATCACACCAGTGGCGATTCGCGGCTGTTGTGCTGCTGGCTTTTGAGTCGATATTTCTGCACTTGTTTAACCCGTTAACTGGGTAGGATGTCACATTTTACATCATCACAAAATCCGAGGAACCCCCGAAAACACCCGAGGATCTCAGCTTGCGTAGGACGTAATAGTACGCCCTGCAAGAAAATGGCGCTTCACATTGAGTAGGACGTTATATCACGTCCTGAACCTTATGTGTCAAATACTTTTTTTTGGCAATTTTTTTCTAAGAAAGAAACTTTTTCAAAAATTAATTACACAGTTAACGGGTTAACCTTGTCACTCATGGTGACCAGTACCACATAAACCATAATTGTGTTATTCGATCACACCTCGCTGACGGCCACTGACTGAGTTGATCCATGGCATGCAGTTTTGACAAGGTTGAGGGTAAAGCCTAGTTCATACTTCGACCCACGACCATCGGTGTCCCCCGCACAATCAAAATCTGGACACCGACTTCGCGGAGTTGATTCATAGTCCAGCGTACGTACTTCAGTGACCGCAACCCGTTATACTCAAGTTACAGGCTCGCGATCGGACACTGACCAAATCGCCTGACAGGGTCGGCGTCGAACACGACATCGGTCGCTGATGATGGTCGTGCGTCGAAGTACGAACTGACCTGGAATAAGTTGCAGTGGTATGTAGAAAATAATGTTTAACAAAGATTTTAAATCCGAGTGCCTTGACAGGTAGGCCTATTTTTTAGAAAAAGAAGCAACAGAAGCCGCAACTGACAGCCACTGGATCAATAACGAGGGTCAAGGTCACCTGAGGAGAAATGTACACACGCCGAGTCGTGAATTAAGGAAATGGCTGGTCAGGTAACACAACCTGTTCTCTGTTTTCAAAACAGTAGGAAAAGTACAGTAAAGCCACGTATCCACTACAGCGGATTACTCGAACTACTGAAATGCAAGACTACTGCAATACAAACAAGCACTTGACTACTTCACTGATCTGTTTCTATGCAGTAGTACTGCAACCACTGCTGCAGTAGTCAATGTACAGTAGAACTGCAACTGATAATCTTAGCCAGCCGCACACTGGAGCTATCTGCTGAGCAAAAAGTGTGTGCGCGTATTTTTCGGTGAGTTTTCTGCCTCGCAAGGCCTTGAGGCAAATATCCAACCTGTTGGATATTTTTCGTCTTGCGAGGCAAAAAACTCACAGTGTGCGCGCTACTTGAGCTACGTGCTGAGGGCAGAAATTCAGGTGGCCAATGAAAACGCATCCTCCGTTCACATGATTTCAAGATGGCGGTCCCCAGCGGAATGGCAGAGGAGTAACACCATTTCTTCCATCATGTCATGTCATGTCTGCCATTTCGCTGGGGGCCGCCATCTTGAACGGAGGATGTGTTTTCATTGGCCACCTGGAGTTTCTGACCTCGTCAGCACGTAACGCAAGTAGCACACACACGGTGAGTTTTTCGCCTCGCAAGGCGAAAACTATCCAACATGCTTGATATTCGCCTCAAGGCCTTGCGAGGCAGAAAACTCACTCAAAAATATGCACACACAGCAAGCTATCTGCTGAGCAAACGGTCTCGACTGACTTTTGCTCAGCAGATACATGTAGCTCCAGTGTGCGGCAAGCTTATAATGTCTACTGCACTGCACTTCTACTGTCTGATGGTGTGGGTGATGCTCAGAGTCCGACAATCGTGCACCGAGAGTCACAAATAGGGAACACCGATCACGCAGACCATGCGAGAATATGTGACCCGCTCTGGCAAAACCAGACGCATGTCGCTCTTACCTTGGCAGGGTGAGACCAAATGTTGGCCAGTTTCAGTATTATCGTCTGTTGTGAAATCAGAAAGAATCTATTTCTTTCATTCTCTCCTGGTGTCATCTCGGTTCGTTTAGGCTCACCTTCTGAGCGTCATGCGACTGTTTTCGCCAGAGCGGGTCACTATGCATGGGTTTGAACTGATAGTACACCCTAGATGCCACCTATTATTCATGACAATTCAAGGTGCGATTGGCCGTGCTTGGTGAACCGCACCTCTATAGGTGTCAGGTCTGCTCTGTAAGTCATCATGTGACCAAATGGTGCTCCCCATTGCTCTGGTGAATATCCCATCTTTTGGTGAAAATGACTGAGGAAGATTACCATGAAGTCTAAACACATAAAATGAGCAAATTTTCCTCATTGCAATTCCTTCACAGCATCACTTTTTAATGCGAAGAAAAAATATGACTAGTCCATTGAATGTGAATGTGAATGTGAATTATGAATACTGGTGATGAATTCATGTGAATTCACCAGTATGAAATTCTGAACCAACCACACCAGCACTATGGTGATCGTGATAAGCGAAGAATGAGAATTTTACTGCGTATTTGCCAGCATTGATTTAGCACAGAGAAGTCTTCATTACGCTCCACTCAGAAAGCAATGTGGGAACAGTTCGTCATTTTCGCAATGATTTCCAATAACCAGAAAGTCCACGAAGTAACCAGTTTCTCAAATTTGTCAGCCAGACTTTAATTAGTCTGTCTAGAATCTTCTGAAATTTGGCGGTGATGTAAGTCGTTTAGTCTGTACCAGTAACGGATAAAACTTGTATTTGTTGCGAATGTTTTACATGTAGTCTGTTCCAGTAACGGTATTAGATCAAACTTGTATTTGTTACGAATTTTTTAGTCTGTTCCAGTAACGGTACTATACTAGATCAATAATAATAATAATAATGATAATGTGTGGGCTTATAGTGCCTTTTACATTTAAGTGTCAAGGCACTTCACATTATTACCCAGCCTAATCCAGAAACCTTTCTGTAGAAACCAAGGGCAGCTACAATCAAGCGCACACATGGACATTTCAGGCCAGTTGAGAGTATACAGAGTGACACAGCCAGGGATTGAACCCGCAACCTTCCGATCACGAGTCCAACGCTCTAACCATTGTGCCACCGCGCTCCCCGCGTAGGGGAGATCAAACTTGTATTCTGTGCGAATTTTTTAGTCTGTTCCAGTAACGGTATTAGATCAAACTTGTATTTGTTCCGAGTTTTTAGTCTGTTCCAGTAATGGTATTAGATAAAACTTGTATTTGATGTTAATTTTTTAGTCTGTACCAGTAATGGTATTAGATCAAACTTGTATTTGTTGCAAATTTTTTAGTCAGTTCCAGTAACGATATACTAGATCAAACTTGTATACAAGATCAAACTTGTATTTGTTGCAAATTTTTTAGTCTGTTCCAGTAACGGTGTTAGATCAAACTTGTATTTGTCACTCATTTCAATACCTGTTCGAGTGACATAATGATGTCATTCCATCGCACATGACATCCCCTTCTCAAAACCCAATTCATTTCGCCACAATGTTCAGTGCAGTTTACACGTGCACAATGCATTGCATCATTTCAAAATGGCCGCCATTTCGGCTGTGAACACAAACTGTGATTAGTGAAAGAACTATTTATGTCAAGTTTTTAGGGAAAATGACAGTGATGATGTCTGTAGCGGCAAAAAAGACAAATCAATTGATGTATGGTATGTCAAATTTGACCCAGCCGTTGTGGAGATATCGGCCATAAACCTCGCACCAATCGGATTATGAAGTGTAAGTTACAGCATTGGTTTTGACACTAATGTTTTTAAAATTCACTGCAACCAACCCCCTCGCGATCGAAGAGAGAGATCACTAATAACCATATGTATGGTTGGGTATGGATGGAATCTGTCGCAGTTACCAAACTGAATAGAGATTCAATAAAGTCTCTGATTTCAATCTGATGTGGATACGTACCTGCCGATATCCAAGGGTAACCGTGCAAGAGATATGTCATTAAGTCCCAAGTGAGTGAGGTTGCGGAGTTGTGTGAAGCCATCTGGAAGTCTGAAAAATAAAAAAAATACAAATTTAAAATTAATGCTGAGAGTCAAATTTTAGGGTCTGAATGGAAAATTAACCTTTCCCCACAGTAGTGGAAATGCAGATTTGTCTTGAACATGTTGAACCACAAACACTCCCCGAACCCAGTTGAACATGTTGAATGAAAGGTGGAGCACTTTGTCTGCAGAAGTACCATACATGTCCCAAGAAACGGGGTTTGGGGGTACTGGTACGTGGATGGATACACCAGAGATGCCAACCTCAAAATTACCCCCATCAGTAATTTTTGTCCAAAATCTGCAGTTTGTCCGTAATTTGATGGTGGTTGTCAGTAGTCCCTTGTCCACATCCATTTCGGGTCGCAGAGAAGTGAAAAAGTGCGACGACATGAGATGAACCGCCACAAATCCACGTAAGAAACGCCACCTACCAACCATATACGCAGTCGTGCTCAAACATGTCAAAGCTGATTTCATATGTACACATGCTGTAGTGGAACACACTGCTTAAACATGTTAAAGTGCAGTGCATGCGCGAGACTCACAGTTCGGATTGAGATCGGTTTTGCTTCGGCAATGTTCGTCATTAGACTGGTTTTCGTCTTTGCCGCTCCACTACCGCTGGCGCTCGCGGTAAATTTGAACGATTGTTTTTGAGCGTCACTGTTTTTCATTTTGGGCGTACGAAAAGAGACTACGGGCGTACGAACATAAGAGGGGCAAATATGCGTAGAAAATACGGGCAAATCCGTAGGGTTGGCATCTCTGGATACACACACGACTTTCTTCTGGGTGAACGCAATAAGCATTTCAATATCATGATATCTTTAGGGAAATCTTGACTCGGGTCCTTTATGTCGCGAATGATTGAATACCTCGACATCACGAGTGATCAGAAGCCCTCGATGATGGATAGAGATGAATCGACAATCTTAACGCTAAAATGTGAACCACCCAATCGCTGTGTTTGGCCGGTGTAAAATCGCATTTATAAAGATTTTAGAAGAGATCTCATAGAATTGATGGATGTTTTTTTCTTTAAGGCCGACTCCTTGTTATTTTATTTTGTGAGCTGACTGCAGGGGAATATTGAAATGTGATGTAGGACTGCAAGTTGAGGAGCCATGGCTGAGATCACCTCTCACTTGAGGAGCTTTCTCAGTGTTTTCAGTAAGTTTGGTCAAGGGTCAATGACCCAGGGTGCTTTTGATTCCAGGTTCATACTTCAATTTGGGGGGTCACTTTGTCATATTCCGACTTTTGAGGGGTCATCACACTTTCAACATGTTAGTACCCTCTGGTGGAAACACTGCTACTAGAACCGAATAAATGTATTTTGGTGTCATTTTTCTTCGACAGTACGGGAGATGTCCTTTTCAGGAAAGTTGGTATGTTTCCCGATCAGGAAATATTTTTGAAAATTTTGTTGAAATCTTTCCTGATTTGGAAACCGCTGCATGAGTTTTTTTGCTCCACAGACATAATGCCAGGGTTTGCCGCAGTAGCACCACTTGCAATATTTCCATTGTATTTTTGGCAATCAGGCCAATGCGGGCTCTATATTGTTACCATGTGTTTTCGCAGCTTTTTCCAAAAACTCCTTTCCTATTCTGGAAGTAATTCAAGGAAGGCCTTACGATTTCCACTTTTGGAAACATTTTGTTTCCTGAAATGGAAATACCGAAAATTTTGCACCCTCATTTCGAGGACTTCCTGATTAGGAAAGTATTTTCCAAGTTTGGTAACTGATTTCCTAATTTCAACTTCTCCCGTACTGTTCAATGTACAATAAATCGGAAAGTCGTCTCCGAATATTTTGCAAATTTTCAACCCCAATCGGGGTCTTCCTCAGGCGCTAGTAGAAGAGATCCCAGAATGAATATGATGCCGTCATAGAGAGGAACCAGTCTATGGTGATCACAGCGCCATCTTCACAACTGGATGAACTAAAAACACGTGTTTGCCTGAAGATGGCATTTCAATCGCTCAGTTGAACTGCGAGGGCAGACCCAAAAATATGTCTGTTTGCTGTAACCCTACCCTGCCCTAACAGCTTGGGTAGGTAGGTAGGCATATTTTTATTATTTTTAGTTGGAGGTGGAAAAAAATTAGCAATTTCCACAAAATAAAATAAAAATATACTAAGTGTTTAAAAACAATGTCTTTTGGGGTTTATGACGCATTGGCATTCAGTTTTGAAGTGTAAAAAGTTTTAGGTCGGCATACTTCGTCATTGCCGGTCGGCAAATCGGGTCCTTTGGGGCATAAAAAAACCATATTGGCTAATACCCCCATAAAAAGTTTTGGGTCGGTACTGTTTACGTAGGGTCGGTCGGGTTACGGCAAACAGACATATTTTTGGGTCCGGCCCGATGGAGCTCATATAACATTCATTACCACATAGTGCTGGTTTCTTATCAGAACATCCCATCCTGCAACCCCAAGGTGAGCAATACTGCTATGAGTTTGGCCCTGACCTTTCGACTTAACAAAGACAAAGATGGACATCAACAGTTCTCTTCACCAAAAGCTCCCTTGGTGCCCTGCGACCATATTTTCCTGATTGACCATCGATGGTGAGGGCAATAACACCACTCCTGTACACATCCTATTGGTTCAGCACCCTGCGGTCAGAGTTTGGCAGAATGGTTGTCACCATGGTAACATGCCCATTGGTAAAATCTGTTTTTGAATTGTATCGTGCAGCTGACTTTGACCTGTCAGGCGCCAAACAGATTGCGGTTCAACTTCCACTGAACAGTGAATGAAATGGTCCATGGACCATGTGCTCACCTGTGTGAATGTACCAGACGAACAAATGACAAATGTTAAATCGAAATGTTCGGGGGCAAGCCTTGAGTTCCAGGTACAGAGGGTACCCAGACACCTGATCACACCAAGTTAGAAGCTACTAGGTCAAATACATGTAGCCACGAAATGTGCCACCAAAAATATCCCTGTTTACACTACACAGAAATCCCCGGGCCTTTTGAGCACATGTCAAGCCCGGGCCCGCAAAAAATCCACCTGAGACTTGGCGCACGTCTACACTACCAGGCCTTTAGATTCCCCCCGAGAGAGAAACACCCTGTATTTTTGCCATGCTAATTTGGGGACATTAGGCTCATCGTGATTTTGTCGATCCAGGACCAGTTTAAAAGTTTATTCAGTGAAAAACACCTGAGGATCAAAGGGCTAAATTGAAACAGGTGTATACTGTAAACAATTTTTGGAGAATGCTGACCTTTCTGAGCAAATACTTCATAGTCTATAAGTTGATAAAATCATAAATATCGTCAGTGACCAAGGGTTAGGGGTTAAACTTCAAATGTGGTTAAGTTGGAAAGGGTTAAACAGGACATATTTCCAACAATTAGCCAATACCAGTCCCTTGTAAAAACCCCAACGTCAATACAAGTAATCATTTTGTCTTATCAGCAGATATTGTTCAATGCAGTTGAGTATGAGATCCATGGGACTCTAGTTACAGCATTTTCCCGCCGAAAAGATCGTCAGTACCATGCGGCCGGTCGAAAGGCCGGTCGTCCAAGAAGTAAGATCAGCCATTCAAGTAAATATCTGTTTACTGGAAAGAAATTGGTAAACGAATCTGGTATGACTGAAAAGAGCATTCTTCCCAGATTAGACCCAAATAAATTATTGAAGAATGCAAGCAAAGGTTTAGGAGAAATGGACTTAGAAATCTAACGATCTCTCTGTCAGATTGAAATGCTGAAGTCGGGATGTACTGTGATGTCCAAAGCTAATGGCGTTAGTACCGAACCAAACACTGACGTGTTACTGTTGAAAATGGACCTTTTATGTTTTTGCTTTGTTAGTTAGGGATAATTTGGGGACATTTTGCAGGATCGAATTTGGGGGCATTTGGGGGAGCTAATTTGGGAACCGACGTGTACCGTCGTTTCTTTAGGGGAATCTAAAGGCCTGACTACTATAAATCAAGCTGAACTTAATTGCTACGCCCGGCGATAGGGTCGCTGCTGGAGCGTAGTCTTTGGTTTTACCGCGCATGCGCACAAGACACGCCGCCTGTCGTGGTGTCAAGAACTAGATAGCCCAGGGCTATTGCTTCTACACTACTTAAAAACCCACATGAGAGGCGGGTCTAAATTAAGCCCTCTAAAAACCCCTTGAACTCGGAGGGCTTAATAAGCCCGGGCTTTTCATCCCCGGGTCTATTAGACCCGCGCTTTTATAGGGGTAGACAGAAAAAGCCCGGGTGCGACACGGGCTTTTATGTAGTGTAAACAGGGCTAATGACAAAAGGGGCTGTTCGTTTTGGAATCTGTGCTGTGATCCTTGGGGAAACAACAAAAGCTGTGCACTTGCAAATTACAGGGCTTATTTGTTGTGCTGTACAGAATAATCACTGCAATTTGCGACTTCATAGCTTTCTCCATTTATTTCTCAAGGATCACAACTCAGATTCCTCAACTGACGAAAATGAACAGTCCCTTTTCATTTTATCGGCTTTTCTGCACAGCGTGCAGCATCCAAACTACCGGATGATTTTCACCCCATAGATTGAGGCAAACACTCTAGTGTCGTAACAGTGATAAAATATATTGATGATGTGCAAGTATTTGGTACGCGCGCCGAGAACCTCATTTGTAGGAGAATGTGGAGAAGGCTACAGAATACATGCCAATAATTAATAACGATTCACCAACGCGATAAAAACTTCATCTGAAGTACATGCATAACATCATGAACATTGTACATGATTCTGTGTTATTGAACATATGCAGTGAAGCTCTGAGGAACCTCATGATGAGCGTTAGAAATTCAGTACAACATTGTCATTGACATGTTACATGTCGTGAGATTTCGCAAGGGACCAGTTATGTTGATGACAGGCATGACAGGTCGCACTATGATTGGCTGCGCTGCGACGGAACAGTCAGCATCAAGTGAGGAAATTGCGGTCAGGTCGCAATTTTTAAAGTGAAATCATGTGCGCTCATCGTGGACAGGCGGCATCTGCGCGCAGGGAATCGTAACTCGAGTCAGGTCGACTGCGAATGCATACGCCCGTCGGGATGACACAGAAGTTGAACATGTTGAATAGGTTCAACTCTTGCAAAAACATGAAAAATAGGGATCATCCCTAACTGTCTAGCAGCGGTAAACTGTGGAGGGAGTTTACTCCCCAGAATGAAGAATTTAGACAATTAAATCAATGCCTAAACCTATACTTCGTCACATTATCTAAATTGGAGTCTAAGTCTGAGGGCTGGCAGTATCCATGGCAACCAGGCAATGCCAAAATGTCGGCGGCAAAATACGTTGAATGCTGCTAGAATCCCCAAGTGCGCAACCAGCCTGTAGAGCCATAAATTCAGAGAAATTGAAACTGAATCATAAATTGCAATAACTTTTGATTAAATATCACACGAAGTGACTACTTTATAATAACACGGGGAGAATGCTAGACTGACTTCACATATCAGCGTCTTAGTCTCGTAGTTGCCTAGCAACAGACAGCTTTGCTTCATCGCTGGCGAGTATAAGTGTCCGACAAATAGGAGAAATGCTAATAAGTAGTAGCACGCCGTATAACGTTTTTATTGGACGTACGTGTACAAATATTCTAATTGCATTTGCTCTGATGTATTGTTAGACATGTCATGTCTTCGATATTTTTAGAAAATTTCATGCAATCGATAGAAATCCCCAATTTCTTACAAAACACAACTGCATGAAAATGGCACAAATTTTACATCGGGCTACATCATTATCACAGAGTAGGCCTACTCATGAAAAAATTTTACAATGCATAAAAATTGTTATAGTTTTTCTCATTAAAATTCAATTTATTTTTTATCTGCCAGATTTGAAATGTTTGACTTGGATCAGCCTCAAATATGTCTACATGTACATGTACGGCAATTTGAAACAATATGTGCTGTAGTGTTTGTCTGTAGTACGTAAGTTATGTATTGTAAGTAAATGGATAAAATGTACGTATAGTGTCAATGTAAACATGGGCATGATGTTACGGCATACATCCTGACATTTAACCGGCAACCAAAAAGATGGTTGCTTGCAAAATCACTCTTGCAAATTCATAAGCCCAAATAGATAAGGGCTTGTCTTTTGTTCAGTTTTTTGGGCACCTCAATTTTTTAGGCGTTCATTTTCTATGCCCCCATGTAGCAGGACAGATTTTCCTTCTTCCACCGCGTCCTTACTCGATGACGCCATTTTGCATACCAACCAATGCATGGGCAGGAGAAACAGGCATTCTGATTGGCAGTCAGCATCTTTTTGGGCAGAATGAATTATTATTGGGCGAACCGGCAATGCCTGTGCTCGTTACTTACTTGTTTCGGGCCCATGTCTCGCACGATCTCGTGGATAATGATTATTCAGGCATCAGGGACGCACATGGAAGTGATAAATTGTGAGGCGCCCTACCTGTATTTTTTGCAAAGGTTGGCGTCATTTTAGGCGCGCCATTGTGCGTGAGTGCAATGTGGTGCACAAAGCCCTGCGTAGATGCAAGGGACATTGTCAAAGAGATTCAAGTTCATTTTCAGACCAACTTCCTAGATTTGGGACCGCATACTCAGATGAAATGCTGCATACTCATACTCACTTGCCGATTGGGTTACTGCTGAAGTCTGCAACCTGAAGATTTTTACAGAACTTGATGTTTTCTGGTATATCGACAATATCTGAAAAACACATGAAATATTTTAACAAAGCCAAATAAAAACTGTTGTATAACCATTCCCAAGAAAGGCCTCTCATCATAAAAGAGATAATGTAAGAAGACTGCAAGTGCAAGTTTGGGTCGCTAATTCTTTGCTTTTGCCCCTTGCTGTAGGCCTACTTTTATTATTGATAAATATAATACGCAGTGTTCTCCACACCAGTTAAAAAAAGATTGGTGGCCCGCCCCTCCTAAAAAAATACCGACAGCAAAATCCGCCCCTCTTAAAAACGGCCTGCCCCTCTTAAAAATTTGTCCGCCCTAATATTTATGATTTAGATTGCTCAGTTGCATCTCAGATGCTCAGAAAATGCATCTCGGAGCACCTAAAATCCAAATTTCGCTGGGGGAGGGCCCACAGAAGCCCGACCAAAAGGCGCCTTTTGCTCCTCGTGCGGTGCCTTCAGCACCAGGCCCACCGCCACCCCTCTTAGACCAAACCCCGTGGAGAAGGGGGATAATACGTATTTTCCACACTCATAGTTTACAATTGTGTAAAAAGATCATTAAAATTTTTAACACTTCGCACACTTAGCACATTTCTAACACATGCACCGAACACCTGTGTTGAAGAAATTCCCCCTTTCAAATTCCCAACAGCTGGCACATCTGTAAAATCAATTTCGCGATACACGACACGATAATCTTTGACTGATTTTTGCCGCATAGTGCTTAGAGTCAGACGGTCGGAGGAGGCATACCGCCAACGTAATAAATACAACTATTTTTATTTTACATCAGGTGTCACAGTCCAACTTCTATTCTATGAACTGCCAACACAAATTACAGTGGATAAATGTTCAATGAAATAATGATGTCAATGTCTGAACACGAACTAAGGCCACACTTTTTTTATTTGTTCGATTACGAAACTCCCAACCCAAAACATATGTGCGGGTGGGTGGGAAAAAAATAAAAATGACTATTATGTTTTTTTATTTCACCTTTCAACAAAATAGGCCTACTACAGCTCAAGATGATATTGGGGGAAAATAACAAAATTTGCCGTCGGTATTTTAAGAGGGGCGGGCCGCCTTTTATTTAACTGGTGTGGAGAGAACACTGCTGTCTGGAGGTGGAATAGACACAGACATGACATGTCATTCAAGGAACTGCAGCCCCTGAAAATTATGAGGTGTCAAATTGGTGGTGTGGTGTAAACATCATTGCCTGCCACCCGAGAATTTGGGTTCTATCCCTGGTCCGAGGCTTGAGGGGACTCTCTCCCTCTCTCTCCGACAGTGCGGATCCTACGGGCACTCCGGTTTCCTTCTGCTGCACGAGAACACCCAAAGAGGAATACACCGATTTCACATCCCAATGCCGCCACCAGGGGATGGATCCCTGGCGGCGGTATCGGGAACCACAACGTGTTTTTCAACCTTGATCTAGGAAACATTTCCCTTCCTCCTGATAGTGAGGTTGAAAACGGAAGCGGCCGTTGAAAATTCTACTAGGGGTGCTGCGATCGTGCGAGATGTGAAATCGGTGTATTGAAACTCAGGTCTCTGTTCAATAATATTTTTAAAAACCTGGGGTAGAGATAATCAGCCGGACGTTCAACCATATTATCACTACAAAATGAGTCATTTATATGCTGATGTATCATAAATCACTGGATGACTAGGAACAGCATTGAGTACTTTCATCTGTGGCTCCCAAGAGGAATATGTACACTGATTCCACATCTCGCACGATTATTGCAGCGCCCCTAACTACCACTTCCGTTTTCAACCTCACTAGGTAGGAGTACGGGCATAACATTCCTGGATCGAGGTTGAATCAGCGCACATTGGTTCCCAATGCCGCCACCAGGGGTGGATCCTTCGCAGCGATGCCACAACGGGAACCACAACGTGTTTTTCAACCTTGATCTAGGAAACATTTGCCTTCCTCTTGATAGTGAGGTTGAAAACAGAAGTGGCCATTGAAAATTCTACTATAGGGGGGCTGCGATCGTGCGAGATGTGAATATCGGTGTATTCAAACTCAGCCTCGGCTCTGTTCAAAAATATTTTTAAAAACCTGGGGTAGAGATATAAAATCGGCTGGACGTTCAACCATATTATCACTATAAAATGAGTCATTTATATGCTGATGTATCATAAATCACTGGATGACTAGGAACAGCATTGAGTACTTTCATCTGTGGCACCTAGTTTATAATAGTTTTGCACAGGCCTTTAATTGTGTGATGATGCATACACTCTGCATCATACAATGTATACAAATAGGTTTACACCCAGTAGAAATTGAGATAGAACAGTCTATTATATTATGTAGGGGTGTGAGGTAGTACCCCGTGGATTTGATGGTCAGTGAAATTAATTGTTATTAAAATAGAATTTGGACACAGTAGTACAGAGAAGCTAATGATATTATATCGAGGTCCATATATCATGAGGTTAATGGACAGGGGCGACAGACGGTAGTGTTGTAGTACGTAATTAGGAGAAAACACCCCTAAAATATAAAATGGACTCGTCCAAGGCATTTCCAAGATGGCGGTCTTCCGCAATTGAGAATGGGAAAACCAATTTTTCCTAGCCATTTTCATACACTTGACGAGCCATTAGAGCTTATTTACCATTTCTGCTGACATCCAATTCAACTAAATTCATAAAATTTGCGAAATCGGGGGGCAGACGAGATATCTCATTGTCGCTAAGGCCCAACTTCCGGAGCTGCTGCAGGCGAAAAAAGCCCTGAAAATAAAAATATTGAAAATGAACACCTGTGATGCACAGATTTCAAACACGTTTCCGAGATAATTTCACTTCGAAATTGACAACACTGGCTTGCCCTACCCGTGGTAGATCCCGGATTTGGTTGGCATCGAGCAATAATTCCTCTAAAGTCCTAGAATATCGCATAACATCATCTGGAACATTGGTCAAACTGCAATGCCGCCTGTCGATGTAGTCAACCTGCCGGTTGCAGGCCCGAAACAGGGGAATACACTTAAACATAGTGCCTTAATTTACTCCTTTAGAATATCTAGAAGCAGTTTATCCTATAATTCGTAATCCTAGTCCGCCGACGAGGGCATTTTTCGTCTGAAGCCGTAATAAAATTAGGTCAAGGAATGCCAGCCATGAAACTTCGAACACTGAGTCTACACGCGTGACGTCATTCCGCCCATTTGGACAACCGTGAGGGCACCTGTTGGTAAAATATAGAACTAACGGTGTGGTAGGACGACTTATCACAAAAGTACACGTTTATTATCCCGCAATGGAAACGCGGACCAGTGTGTTATTTAACATGTTTCATGAACGACTTGTATCGTTAAATCTAACCCTATAATTTGATAGGGCCTATGGCAAGCCGTTTGTTCATTTAATCAAATAAACCTGTTTTTTTTAAAACCTGTTTGTTTTAAAAATAAACTAGGTTTAGTTTGAAAAGAATCTTGGATTTTGCTCATTAAAAACAGAACCTGGAAAAAACAAGTTTTTAAAGAGAAACTTGTTTTTTTAAAATAAACTTGGTTTTTTTAAACCAATTTAAAAAAAACAAGTTTATTTAAAAGACACCTGTATTTTTTTTAAATTGTTTATTAAAGTTGTTTTTTTAAACAGGTTTTTTCCACTCGGGTAAAAAAAACTAGGATCTTTTTGAATAAATGAACAGTTGACTAAAAAAACAATTTAAAAAAAACAAGATTCTTTGCAATGGAGTAAAAGAAACCTGTTTTTTTTAGTTTTTTTTGAAAAACAGTTTTTTTAAAAAACAGGTTTTTGCGGGCTTTGCATCCACACTTTCCATCCGCCCCCAACGTCTTGCCTCATTTTTTCTGTGATGCACGTGACGCGTGACGCTTCCGGTAGATTTGACCCCCCCCCATATGGGTCTGCCGGCAAACATGAGCTTTTAGTGTCATGTGACATATAGCAACCAATCACAATGGATTTGGCTCACACAGCTTCTCATCAGTGATTTGGGCATAACCTGAAATTTCAAAAAAAAAAACGCCAACAGAGTCATAAAATTGTAGGCTGGGGTGCTTAAAAACAAAATTAAAGGAAAGAAAGTAGTTTTTATTTCAATTCATACCGGGTACCTATTACATTTGGAATTTACCTCAGGTTGCCATTGTAACAGGCATCTCAAACTCAATAAAAAAATTTAAAAAACTCCCGCCCTCCTCAGAAAATTGAGAGTGGAAGGATGCTAACCAACTATTTTTTTACATGGCCTAATTACTGTCCCATAAGAAAGACTGAAGGAACGGTTTGGACACTAGGTTAACCTACATGTAATACCCCAGACTGTGAATTTTTTGTAGGTTGACCATCTTGATTGTTTTAAAGCTGACGTGAACGAACAAAAAGCCCCCGTGCGACGAGCAAGAGAATTGCAAACACCTCAAACGAAGGCTCAGAACACGATATACCCCACGACGTCGGGAGGGCGCCACCTTATTTGTCTTCAGGCAACAGAGCTGTTAACATCTCCGGATACCTCTTACCTACTCAAAGAAAAAAAATTGTCGTCATTTATATACGGGATTCGAACCGTCTGATTTGTAATCCACCGCTCTATCCACTCGGCCAACGAGCTAGCTGACAGACACATGTTTTGTGTTTGTCATAGACATAGGCCTTCAACTTATGTAATAATACTACGAATAAGAGAAAACATGAAAAGGCTTCCAACAGGTTCTGTGGCCGAATGGGGAAGACGGTGGAACAGAGATAACAAAGCGCGGGTTCGATTCCCAGCTGGGTCAAAAAATGTTCTTTCAAAAAAAATGTTCAGCAGGAGCTCACCAGAGGATGTTCACACATCGAAAGCTCGAAGACAAATAAGGTGGCGCCCTCGTGGCGTCGTGAGGGGTCTGTCATGTTCCGAGCCTTCGTGTGATGTGTTTGCAGTACATCAGGGCCGGATCCAGGATTCACAGAAAGGGGGGGCGTAGCTCGACAAAGTTGGCGAGCACCGAAAAAGTGAAGCCTAAACGGGGGGTCTGGAAAAATTTGACAATTTAAGTGCTTTTAGATGCATTTTCCTGGCATCTGAGAGCAAAATAGGGCCTACTTACTAGAATTTTTATGTGATTAAATTTTTCTTGCTAAAAAAAATCATTGCTCTGCCAAAAATAGGGGGGGGGGCGTCCGCCCCCCACGCCCCCCCCCCCTGGATCCGGCCCTGTACATGTATGTATCTTCATTCTATGACAGGTGTTTGTAACTGGCATATGGTAAGGACGTTTGTAAGTTCACTAAGAACTTTTGTCCAAACCCTATTCTTGTACATATGTCTGGAATAAAAATATGTTTAAGGCGGGGGGCTGCCTATAGCTGAGCTCATTCCCTAGTGGCAATGAATGTAACAGCAATGAATGTAATGATTATAACTCTGGGGAAGGATGTGCGTCTGAAGGGAGCTCAAGACAGAATAACTACTTTAAGGTAAAGTTTTATGGCTCACTCTCAACATCTTGACATATCATGGCCTACGGTCACTCCGCCCTTCGAAATACGCTGAGTAGGAGTGATAGGAACCCTTGTCAGGGCAAGATGGGCAGGACAGGCAGATTGTTTTCGGGAGTTTCCGTGCTATCTACCGATTTCTCACGAATTTATTGATGGATATGTCGATGGTGCCGATATTGGCAGGACAGGCAGATTGTTTTCGGGAGTTTCCGTGCTATCTACCGATTTCTCACGAATTTATTAATGGATATGTCGATGGTGCCGATGTTGGCAGGATAGGCACATTGCGTTGGGGAGTTTCCCTGCGATCCACCCAGTTCTGATGGATATGTGGATGGTGCCGACGGGATGTTTGGTAGGCTAGGCGCGTAGGGGAGGCCTACTGCGTTCGGGAGTTTCCGTGCGATGTACCGAGTTCTCCCGAGATATTGATGGATATGTCGATGGTGCTGATGTTGGCAATATAAAGTGTAGGCAGATTGTGTTTAGGAATTTGCATGCGAGAGGGCGAGGTCTTGGACGTGCCGGTTGAACGGTGGTGAAAACGGTCGGGAATCTCCGACAATTTTCGAACGGATTTGATCGGGGGTTTTCCGAACAATATCGGAAACTGACGATGTTTTTTGGAGGTGCGGGTGTATGCCGCTCTTCACTGAACAGACAGAAAAATATTCGTCTCCACTTGAGATAAGTGGGGTCTTGAAGCGCTTTGAAACACAAGTACATGTATCTTGTATTTGAGATAGTAATACAATATGTATCTCGAATCGAGAAAGCATCTGTCTAATGACA
>NMRB01001033.1:181975-195576 GCA_002633025.1 Notospermus geniculatus | reverse complement strand
TTTACACCCCATAAATGTATTACCAACAGATAGAAACATGGTGCCTCAGAAGCAGACAAGCATGTTCTTAATTGTTTTCAGTACTTTTGTAATAAGAAATGCCGTTTTTTATGTAAATTAACAGAAAATGGGTCAAAATACATAAAAATACCGTTTCCAATTACATAACCAGTTAAAAATTACTAAAAACATGCTTATGTGATTACGAGGCAGCATGTTTCTATCTGTTGTTAATACATTTATGGGGTGTAAATCCAACCATTTAAAAGTTAGCTGTATATCGGGTTCCATTCTCCTGTACAAAGCTCAGTCGTTGCGTCAGCTGACGTCCAATGATAAAGTCAGTTCCAAAAATTCAAACGCGAATTTCTCAAAACGCTCAAGGCTGCCAAGGTGGCACTCGACGGATTCCGATTCCACACCCTCCAAATGTATGAAAACTGGGAAAAACAATGCTGTAGAAACACCTAAGCCCCAAATCGGGGTTTTGCGTCCGGACTATTGAGCAGTGAGTGCCTCAGATATGTCAGAGAACTGCAGCAAGCATTGCCATTGAAAAGTTCACACATCACTTTTTTACCAATCTTCCACCTTCTTTAAAATCTTCCATCTCTCGGTAACTTGCGAAAAATCAAATTGAAAATAGCTACAGGAAAAGGCAGGAACGATGCGCTAAGTTCTTTCTAATTGACACTAAACAAATAAATTATGCGTGAGCCAAAATGTACATAGGGAAGAGTCACGACAACATGTCTGAATACAAGAGTGGCGTCGAGTAATGTTCAGGTTGGCAAGCCTTCAAACGTGTGTTGAGGTAACTCTCTGGTTCTTAACTAGGCCGTAAAATTCTCAAAGCCATTAATACAATAGGCTGCGATTTTCTTTTCGGAATATCAATGGCACGTTGATGACATCTTCGTGATGTTCCCACGGAGTCGACCGTTCTTTCTGCAGTCCAGGGCCATTAGACCTGCCATGTTTGACAGCCGAAGCCTTTCAGAACTGGTAAATGCCTAATAGTCGGGTCTATATACGAAAAAAACTGCCGAAGCTGGAACAAATTGCAACAAAAGGTTTTTTGATGGTTTCTGGTAGTATTGAATGTGGTTAACAACATATCAAAAAGCTTGACTATCACTTACTTTAGAAAATCTATATATTGAAGGAGATATAAAAATCATTAAATATATAAAAATCATTAAATTTGAAGAAACAACCCGTTGCCATGGAAAAGATTGCTGTGTCAGGGGGATCTGATGATGATGTTGCCTTTGTTTGGACAGGTAGGACTAGGCCTAGGCTTAGGGTTTTGACACCTTCTTGGCCTAGGTCCTAATGTTAGTACATGTAGGCCTAGGTCATCAACTCATAGGAGGCCTACAATCATGATCATTCAAAGACTTTGATGGGCCCAATCCAGGCCTAGGCCTACCGGTAGGCCTATGCTCCCCCCCCCCCAATAAGTGGTACCGGTATTTTGATGGCAATGCAGGCCTATAGGCCTACCCTGCCCTGTTAGGCCTACCGTAGCTCTACAAAATACATGTAGGCCTAGGCCCTACACTTGAACATGCAGCTGTCATCTGTTCTTCTGGACATTATTAAACCCTAACCAAGTTTCGGTCCGATTCGATTCTTAGCTTGGCCTCCAGGTGGCCAAAAACAAGTCCTGCAACTTGGGAATGACTTGACCCAGATGTTCGCTCATGTGCCTCTCTCTGCCATTACACTATGTCAACGAGTGAGCACATGGTCCATGGACCATTTCATTTATATCGTACCGAAAGTCATCACTGAGAGAATTTTTCGTGGCGTTTATCGTCGCTCTAATCTGCAGTGCGCCGCAGCACGGCTGATGTAATGTCGATGTCGTACATGTAAATGAACGCACGACGCTGAACAAAAATATGACGCAGATCGGCGCTGTTCGCTTGTTCATTTCTTTGAAATTGTGAGCTTAACTTGCGATAAGTTTGGGCCATTGTGTTAAGACAAATGTTAGCAGTTGACCTATGCTATCGATGAGCACAAAAGCTGGCAATATTGACTGGTATTTTGGCGATTTTGATTGCAAAACTGCCGTCTCAGTTGAAGCGAGAAACAAAATGGCGGCCGTCTCAACGGTTCAAGCATTTTGCGGGAAAACATTCCAACTAGTCTCGCGTCACCAGCCTCTCTCTCTTACAGGAGAAAGTCTGGTAGAACAGACTACAAAATCTTGTTACCGCCAGGTGGCGAGTGTCCAGCTCAGAGCATCCGAATCTGATTGGCCAACGGCTGATTAACATGATGAACGAACAAGGAACGAAATAGTCCGAGGGAAATGTTACCTTTTTAACACGTTTTATCGTGGTTTTCACCGAGTGATATGTAGAAGAGATCGAGCCTGGCCGTTTGAGGTGGATCGCCGATGAAATAAAGTGGAATTGTATTGTATAAGGATCGATTTATCGTCTGGCTGAACTTAGACTCCCTGGTCGGAAGTGACCTAATCCATGGCGCAAAATGTAAGTCCTATTGACCTATTGTACAATCGGCTTATTCCAGCAATCGATTACCATGGATAGTCGTTCCTACCGTGCTAAAAAGGTAAATTTTCCCTCAGACTCATTCGTTCATCATGCGTTTCATGGGCGCAGCCATGTTTAATCAGCCGTTGGCCAATCAGATTCGGATGCTCTGAGCTGGACACTCGCCACCTGGCGGTAACAAGATTTTGTACATGTAGTCTGTTCTACCAGACTCTTTCCTGAAGAGAGAAAGAGGCTGGTGACGCGAGACTACATTCCAACCGGAAATATTTTCCGGGCCAACATGCCGAAATGTTGGCCGCTCACGTGACTGGTCTCGGCCAATCGTATTCACGGAAACTTACTTGAGGTACGATATGTAATCATGGCCAAGTTTATTTTGTAACAAGTCTATAGGAATGTAATATTTGTGTCTGGTGATTGGCATTAGAAGTTGAAAACATGAACATAAACCCTTGACCAAGTGACCAAGATATCGGTGGCTCGTTCAATCTGCCTAGCTTCTTCACATAGTTGTCCGGCCTTTTCCGAGAGGGACGAAAACCGACCAAGTAGGACTTCTTGTTGTTAATGTTATCCTGTGCAATAACAACAATTCGATCATTGGCAACTTCATAATATAAATGATCAACTAGGTGAACTCTTCGATATGTCGCACTCGAGAGTGCATAAATTCTATGACTGGTTTTGTAGCCTTCATTCCGTCTGTAGATATAGCCTTTTTGGGGGTTATAATTGTACACGACTACGACATCCATGTTTTTGAAAAGTACTCCGTACTTAAAAGACCAGTTTTTAAGAACGAAATTCGTTACGTCTACTTCCGCCCTTAAAAGGAGCGAAGTGGTACTATTTCTCCGATTCGATCGTAAGCTTACTAACCACACATTGCGTATTTGGTTGATATTGCAGTAGTATGTACCAAACTCAAGAAAAACTAGCATTTCGTCGTCTCGCCTCGTAATCCCAAATAGCCTTATTAAATGACATTTATTTGACGATGAACAATCTTGTGTTATCGGGATTCGTGCTTTCACCTTTGATATCAAATGTATTACTGTAAGTGAATCACACCATTTGCCGTATTCAACGTACATGAAATTCATTCCAAATGCGTTGGACCAAGGTCGGATCCTCCCAAAAATTGAAAGTTTGGTTAGGAAACTGACTCGAAACGCAGGATACGTGCGAGGGTAAAACGAGCATAAGTGAAAGGTCAGTTTGTTAATCTTTGCATCGGGCGTACCCTTAGGCGTGGTATAAATCAGAAATGTTTTTTCAGCCGAAGCGCGAACGCTGAGTTTGCGACTTGAGAAAAACGTGAGCGTCCCATCCGGGACATATTTACCGATGTTTCTCCTCTGAAATGTTATGAAAAAAAACTATTGAAACTCCTACATCCCATGAATAGAAAGTATTACATCCTTATTGGATTTAATTAGGTATCCAATACATACGTACAGCACAAAAAAACGACACACAAAATAATAGTAAAAGTAAAGTCGTCTCCGAATTTCGTAAATTTTCGACCCAACCGGGGTCTTCCTCAGGCACTTTCTAGAAGACATCCCAGAAGTGAATGAGCTGGATCCCAATTTATATGGGCCTGTAGTTATGATCAAGAAACCCTGAAAAAACTGGAAGGTGTGAAATATTGGATTATGGATTTCTTATTGGATTAGGAGTTCTTAATGCGAGACTGCAGCTTCTTTTAAGCGCGATTCATTGGCACACAGATCCCATATGTGTCCGGTACGGTAGGAAAAAAATATTCGGATCGAAAATGGACGTGTGTGGACAGTTTCCGCATCCTGCATTCACTGGCGTCTGCACCAAGTCCATCTGTTTTCGGTGTCCTCGGTAGAAATCGAAGGGATTTTCTGCGAGGTGAATACCAGGCATGCAGGTTCGGATAAATCCGGACGAATCGCTACCTGGAGCGAGTAGAAAAAACAGTGCCTATGGTACTGTGTCCGCATGCGTTAATCGTAAAAATCGAGCAATAGCGAGGTNTCTCTGAAATCCACGGCAAGCCGCCGGGTGGCGAAAATCGTACGGGGCCCGGTGGATATGTGACCTAGGCTTTAGTCATATTATACAGTAATCATGGTAATTAGGTATCCAATACATACGTACAGCACAAAAAAAACGACACACAAAATAATAGTAAAAGTAAAGTCGTCTCCGAATTTCGTAAATTTTCGACCCAACCGGGATCTTCCTCAGGTACTTTCTAGAAGACATCCCAGAAGTGAATGAGCTGGATCCCAATTATGGGCCTGTAGTTATGATCAAGAAACCCTGAAAAAACTGGAAGGTGTGAAATATTGGATTATGGATTTCTTATTGGATTAGGAGTTCTTAATGCGAGACTGCAGCTTCTTTTAAGCGCGATTCATTGGCACACAGATCCCATATGTGTCCGGTACGGTAGGAAAAAAATATTCGGATCGAAAATGGACGTGTGTGGACAGTTTCCGCATCCTGCATTCACTGGCGTCTGCACCAAGTCCATCTGTTTTCGGTGTCCTCGGTAGAAATCGAAGGGATTTTCTGCGAGGTGAATACCAGGCATGCAGGTTCGGATAAATCCGGACGAATCGCTACCTGGAGCGAGTAGAAAAAACAGTGCCTATGGTACTGTGTCCGCATGCGTTAATCGTAAAAATCGAGCAATAGCGAGGTTTCGCAAATCTGACGAAACACGAGGTACAAATACGAAATTGGACTTCATTTCCATGACGTATGTGTTTCAGGAGATGGGTGGTACCACAAATATCGCCAGTTGCAAGAGCGTCTTTTAGCGTATGACGTTAGACCGATAGAGTTGCGGTGTATATTAAACTTTGAAAGTTATCTTTCGTTAAATTCAACATTCAACCATAACTCTTTCTTTCTTACAGTGTACATAATATGCTAGAAGACGTACTGGTAGCAGGGACATACTATGTGGTACCAACCATCTCCAGAAATACATTACGTCATTGAAATGAAGTCCACTTTCGTACTTCGTGTTTCGTCAGATTTGCGAAACCTCACTATTGTTACAAAAACTGCGATCAATGGATACGGTAAAGGAAACTGATAATCGTTGCCGGAGGTATGTGACACAGACAATGGTTTACCGTATGTTCAAAACTGTTTGGACGGACCCGATGACCGGAAACGTGAAACGGATGCGATAAACGTTGGTATGTGTCTCCAGCTTTAGTATAAAATTATCTCAAGAACCAAAACAATAAATAAAGTGATGGAAAAATATTGTAGAAACTCTATTGATTTGTACCATTTTGCTTACTCTACTATAAAAGATAGCTTACCTCTAAGATCATTAACTTCTCACCTTTTTTTGAAAGATTTACCATTTTCAATTCCGGTCTTTCTTGGGTAAAACCGTGAAAGGATTTACTTGGAAAGCACGTCCGTGTTTTCTGTGAGTAGAGAAACAGACGCGCCCTCGGAAAACGGATGGGACAGTGTAATATTGACTTTGTTTTGTTTGAAATCTTGAATATTCCGTGGTCATACCTTTCGACTTCGCACCGCAAATATGTCAGATTTAAAACAGATTTAATCCCACTAAATATGAGGATAAGCGAATAGAAATACATGTACATACACTGACAGGCGTGCATTATGGGTTGTCTGGTTTATAAATGATATCAAACTTCGTAATTAGGTCATTTTCCCACCAGACGTCATAATCCCGTTTTGACCTGACGAGCGAATCAAAACACGACGTAAAGTATGCGCCGGCACGACGTCGCCTGTGACGTCATTTGACTTGACCTAGTTTTTTATGTTTTTAATCCTGAGACGAAATGTTTCATCAGTAGAGGCACTTGTATCAGAAAGATATCAATGGGGTACCGGCAAACAAAAGGTGGCGCTGATCATCAACTCGGTTAAAACGCAGGTGCGCATGCCTTCGCGATTGTTGAACGTCATCAGNCATGAGGAATCTTCAACCAAAGTGATACTAGTACTCCATGATGGATGAGGAGATAAACGCAGATAAGACGAAACAGAAACAAACACCATTTTCAAAATTACACAGACGCAATTCTACGAGAATATTAATTAATTAATAATAATATCATTATAAATTATTATTATTACTACTAGCAAGTACCCGCACGGCAATCGGCGATTGTGAGTTTGGCCAAGGTTGGAAGGCACGGCACGGCTGGAATCGGTGCAGGATAAGAGGGATGTCGGATTGGAAGCGCCAGGTGAGTATGCTCCGCGACGGAATTTGGTACGGTACAATCACGCTGTGTTTTGGGCGCAAAGCCAACACGGCCAATGTGTACCACAGTCGTTTGCATTGGCAGTCCGATGTTTCAGTTAAAAGATGTCCAAAAATACCCGTCACGTCACTGATTTGATTAGATTTTCTCAGGGACCTTATTCACAAACCCCCCGACGGAGTTATAGTCTCGTGCCACCAGACTCTTGCAATATTTTCAATTTTAGAGTCTGGTCCATATGGTTACTTTGACTTGTAAAACCATCATGGCGGACAATCTACCGACGATGACGTAGAACACAACTACATGCACTGCATGCATGCATGCATGCACAATCAATGCAAAAAGCATGCAGCATGCGAGTAAAACTACAGTATTTTGTAGCCCTTGCTGTTAGGCCTACCGTTTATAGTATAATTTCCTTCCCAATCGAAAGAATATTAACATACTTGCCTGAAATTCGAATGAAAGGCACTATAAATTGACTTGACAACACAAATTCCATATTCCTCCTGCAGCCTACGCCTTTCACCAACTTTTGAGACCCATGATGCATTGGTAGTGACTAGCCAATCAGCGAATCTCCCCTTATTTTGAATTATCGGGAGTATGACCGAGGGGCTGGTTGCGCGAGACTACGACGGAGTAAGAAATAAAAGTGGAAAATAAGTGGGAAATTTTGGAATTTTGCGCGAATTTTTCAATTTCACAAATTGGGAGAACATTCTTTCCCACATTTTGAGAAATTTTCTTAAAATGACATGACATTTTGTCTGATTTTTGGGGCAATATTTCTCAAAAAATCTAGGACCAAGCTCCTTCCATCGGGAACGCTACTAAATTTTCCCATTGTAGAAAGCAATATCATGAGAGGCGAATTCTGAACTGACTTCAGATAACATCACTGACCCTACCCTCTCTATGCAGAGACATGGTGTGACAGTTTGAATCAACTACTAGTAACTCAAGCATCGATTGCTATTGATTATTTCAGTTTCTGCCTGTTTTTATCATCGGCTCAATCGTTGGATACAATGCGAAGTGTAGAAAGAGAGGCAGTCGTGGTTCATTCATTTCATTTATTCAAGAAGACAAGATAACAATATAGGTACATGTAGAAAGGGCCGAGGCCGAGGCATTACTGGCCCTGTTATAACATAAGTATGAAAATTTTAGAAAGATGGCAGAGAATTACATAGATTACAAAACAGTTGGTTCACAGGTGCAAAATACGGAAATGAAGAAGAGAATGGGACACACACAAACAAAACTACACACACAAAGAAGATTAGAGGGGGCAGTCAGTCACCGTGGCAGTCAGACTCGTTTACGCTCTGAATGAAACTGAAGGTCATTTGGGGCCGAATAAGTAAGGGAAATAAGTCAGCAGAGAACAAAGACAAGAAAGAATACTAAGTATTGTTGACCGGGGAGGCTACGTTAAAGTATGCATGATATCATTAAGAAACTCGGCACTGATTTGGATGATGTTGATATTAGTAGAGTGTGGGTAGTCCGAGTGTCCATTTAAAAGAATCTGGCAGCGTTGAGGCAGTCGTGGTTGAACCGTAGAAACCGTTGCCTTACTAATGAGGAATGGGGTACCGGCCAAACAAAAGGAGGCGTTGGCTGTCCATCAACCATGCGTCGCTATTATTCTAAGAAAAACGTAACAGATTTTTTTACATTCTTTTTCAGGAGAGCCAAAAAACGAATTCTGGCTCGTAACTACAAATGACAGTGAAAACCTCGTAACTCCCTCAGATTCTTACCTGTAGAGTATAGTTTTTGTTAGACTAACCGTAAAAACGTCGAATTCCTGGCGTTCCGTGTTCCGACAAGTGAAAAAATGTGATGCTCTGAATCTCAAAAAAGAAGAAGCAGTGAATTCCTGGAGCAAGGATATTGTGCTCTGGGTGAAAAACTGTCGATTCCTGGACGACCACTTTTTTCCCAGGCGTCGAATAAANNNCCCCCCGCCCCCCCCCCCCCCGATATGAGATGCCCCACAACAATACATTCTGACGTATTAAGGGCCAGCCGGGCACTGACAAACAGATCTTCTGTTACCAGATGTCCCCTGAACAAAAGAAGCGGGCATCTGATATCGGGGGCATTACATTCTATGACACCTGTGTAACGTTGACTTTATTTATTAAGCAATTTAATATAATAAATTATTATTATTAACGTCGACCAGTGTTCCCCGTATTTCTGTGTTTTTCTTATAGGCCGCGTCTATTGTTAGGGAACACTGAGCTACAGAAACACTCACAGAAGTTATACCTGCCAGGGCCGTAGCTAGCTTTTTTTCGCTAGGAGGGCATTTTAAGCAAACGAGCTGCCCGGACGTAGGCTTGGCCTTCGAGCGCCACAGGGGCCTGTTTTGCGGGGGGTCTGGGGGGCTTCCTCCAGAAACATTTTGAAAATTAGAAGCTCTGAGAAGCAATTTGAGGTCAATTTCCTGCACTTTGAGACACGAACAATTCTGATCTTTTATCCCATTTGATTTTGCTGAAAAATTTTTTTTTGAACAACTGGCCTGGGGGGGGGCCCTGTCCCTTTGCTAGCTACGGGCCTGCCTGCAGCCGGGTAAATACATGTAGACACTTCGTAATCAAAAATAGATAAGCGAGCGATGGTTTAATATATCAAAATCAATCACACTGAAAAATACCTGTTTCACTGTTTCATGGATTTGTAATGACAATCGTGCGTGTATTGTTCATCAACGAGTCAATATTAATATCAGTGAAATCACTCAACTGGAATGTACGGTGGCCCATAAGAGCTCAGTGATGAAAAATATTTGCATTTGCATTTTTTCCGAGGTTTGATTATTTTTCTTGGGGGCTCGTAAAATCTTTAGAAGTTCTCACCACGGTGAAAACGTTTCCACCTCGGTGAAAACGTTCCAACCGCGGTGAAAACCTTTTTCGCTGCTGTGAAAACCTTTTCACCGTGGTGAGAAAATTTCCAACGTGGTGAAAACGTCACCGAGTTTCCACCGCGGTGTAAACGTTTCCGCCGCGGTGAGAATGTTTCCACCGTGGTGAGAATGTTTCCACCGCGGTGAGAATGTTTCCACCGCGGTGAAATTTTTCCCACCGCGGTGAGAACTTCCTACTATGGTGAAAACATTTCCACCGTGGTGGTAAGGGTTTTCACAGCGGTGGAAATGTTTTCACCGTGGTGAGACCTTCTAAAAATTTTACAAACTCCCAAGAAAAATAATCAAACCTCGGGAAAAAAATGCAAAAAATGCAAATTTTTTTCATCAATGAGCTGTATGGGCCACCGTAGGAATGCCTCTGATGATGAATTTTCAATGGTCTATCTGTCATGCCTGTGATTACCAACGGGTTCCCCATCAGTGAAGATATATAATTGGCCGACAGTAAGAGCGACCATTCCCCATCGGGTGGGTATTTGAGGATGTCCTGCCCGGGAAAAATGTATTTTCTAACATACTTCGTTCTACTTCTCGCAATTTACTCGCCCGGTGGTAAGTGTCATTTTCTTCTGTAAAGTATCAGTCAGAATCAAGGCCACAAATTTCCGCCCTGTGTTTTCTCTTCTTCGTGTTTTCGGACCGCTCTAGCGTCCAATGGAAATACCTAGTAAGTCACATTTTTAGAAAAAATGAGTTAAGGCCAAATTCGTACTTGCTGGGTATTTTTTCATCATAATACATACTAGTTTTTGTTTGGAAAATGTCCGCCAAAGCCTCGGAATGACAGACGTAAAAACCTAGTAAGTGCACCACTGAATTGTGACTTACCTATGTTTTTATCTTGGCAAACTCAGCATGAAACCAGAGGTAAAACATAGCAAAGCGGCATTTAATCTTGTTAAATAACATATTTTTTAAAAACATCTTAACATGTACTTCAGAACAATTAATTAGAAGTGTTTTCCACAACAAAACTCTGCCAAGTCGTCATTCCAACTCTGGAAATATAAACCCATTTTTCTCGAAACTACCAAAATCTGACATACTAGGTATTTCCATTGGACGCTAGCGCTGCCAGATCAACTACCGGTATCAAGAAAAAACTGCGATGACTTTTTTATTTTTTTTTAGAAATGGAAAAGGTGAAACGTTTCACCCGTGATGAAACGTTTTGATATTTTTTCTCAGGATATTTCTCATTTTTCAGACGCAGAAGTGTTAGATTACATGATGTATATACACACAACGTGCCCGCCGTACGCAGGTTCTTTTGATTCAAATTACGTGATACCATATCAGAACCGGGACCGTCAAACTGTTCGTGACGACTTGGTCTGTGCGGAAATCTGCTGGAAGAACGCGAAATGCAAAACTGCCATTACTTATCTTGGTGGACGTCTCTACTGCACTCTGTTGAGTGAAATAAGGTGTAAGGGTGCTGCAGAGGCACTGAGTCGTATAATAGGAATATTCCTCAAGAAAGGTACATTGTACAGTAGGCCTACATTTAAAGGAGTTAGACGCCGAAGTTGTAAACAAGCTGGTTTGTTTACAAATATGGTCGGCAAACTAGTTTTATTCCTTCGTGCAGGTGGCAGCACCCGTGATCGTTAGACTGGTTCCCGGTCCGATGCAACTCACTCACGATATTCACGGTCAGTACATATCACCGACAATAGGTGGCAGCACCGCAGGCGTCCGTGGATAGAGAACCAGTGAGTGAGTGTTTACAACTTCGGCGTCTAACTCCTTTAATCTGAACCAGCATCTTTTTCGTCAGAACTCGAAACAAAATAAGGGATCAATCACTACTGTACTCGCGCCCGTACCGTCCTGGGCGGGAAATCAGAGTAGGTGTTAGATTGTCATGTGGGCTGAGCTTAGTACCGTCGGTATTGTATAGAAATTGCCGTCAAATGAATAGGCCCTATTGGTATGCAATAGCAATTAGCATGTCAAAACTTCGCGGCGCTGTGGTGTGATTCACAGACTACAGCAAGTCATGGTCAGATCATCATACAATGAGGCCTATTCAGAAATCATCGTTGTCAATACTGTCGTCGGTGTAGGCCCTGTGTGTTTCGTGTATCGCAGGCCGGGGTGGACATAATTATGAATATAGGCAGGGACCTATATTCATGGAATTTGTACCTCCATAAAATCATCCAATCAGATTTCGTTTTTTAATGCAGGTATTAAATCGTATTTAATGTCTGTATATATTCGATTTTATCCATGTATTAATTCGATTTTATACCCGTATTAATTCGAATTAATGTCTGCATATATTCGATTTTATACCTGTATTAATTCGAATTAATGTCTGCATATATTCGATTTTATACCTGTATTAATTCGAATTAATGTCTCCATATATTCGATTTTATACCTGTATATATTCCACCAATCAGAATAGAGCTTTTTATGGAGCCATTAAATCGATTTTATGCATGCATTAAATATCAAGCGGCGCTTCCGCCGCAAAATACCAAACTGCATCCGCCAGAAAATCCCAACCTCCTTTATGGGCGGTTATATCCGCAAAAAGTAGACGTTGATAAAACAGATACTTAGAACTCTTAAATCAGAGACGTGCATTAGAAAACAGAGATGTCCTTCAACAAGAAGCAGAGACGTTTAGCTGTCATTTGGTGTCGTTCACAAAGGAAACGTTGGGTGGCACTGAAGTGGTTAACAGAATTTGGATACGTGCCTTTCACTAGAGACGTTCACATTTTTCAAACGAAGCGATAATTTTGAATGGTATGCCATACAGGACGTTGACATGATTTGGAGTCGTTCACAAAGGAGACGTTGGGTGGCGCTCGTGGCAGTTAAACGAGAATTAAAGGCCTTATATACCCCGCCCAGAAAATTTTAATGAGGTCGAATTTGGTTGGATTTTGGTGAATGGTGATGTCCCATCATGCCTCAGCATGAATTACAATAAAAGGGGGCGCTGCGCTCGCTTTCGTGAATATCGGTTTTTACTGTACTTGCGCCCTGTGTGTTAATATTTTTTTTAAATTCCTTTGCACTGCATTAGTACTAGGATGTATCTACAAAACGTCTGGCTCAAAACTAAAATAATAGGTGGCGCTGCTGAGATATTGATGCTTTTATGTTTTTGGTCATAAGTTCTGAATGGGTTAACATATTGACCTAATCCTTGTACATTCATCATTTACACATGTCTGTGCATCAATATATGCTACATAGTGCATTTTGACGCATTAACCCCCTCCTCATTTTGTCAGTAAAATAGAATGTTTGGACTTCCTTCCTTCACTTCCTTCCTGAACTAGTGGCGCCATCTAACCTAGCGGAGATAACCATAACTAGGTCACGTGACAGACGTTTTGGACATGTGTTACAACATCCAATCAAATTCTACCTCATTAAAATTTGTGTATGGACGGGTGTATATTAGGCCTTTAAAGGACCACAGTATTGCTTCCCAATCCTGCGTTACACCTACCCGCGTTAAGGGAGACCTCTATTGACGACTTGGTAAACTACGCATGCTACTACGTGCATTTTAGTGTAATCATACATTCTCCCAACACTGGGGCGAAAGGCTTAACTACAGTATTGGAGAACGGGTACCGGTGGCGCCGGCTGTCGACAGAAAGTGGCCATACCGTGGTGCTTTAATTCCCCTTTACCTGCCACGAGCGCCACCCAACGTCTCATTAATGAACGACTCCAAATCATGTCAACGTCTGTGTATGGCATACCATTCAAAATTATTGCTACGTTTGAAAAATGTGAACGACTCTGAAGTCACGTATCCAAATTCTGTTAACGACTCCAGTGCCACCCAACGTATCCTTTGTGAAAGACGCAAATCACAGCTAAACGTCTCTG
>NMRB01001033.1:163864-176651 GCA_002633025.1 Notospermus geniculatus | reverse complement strand
CCCTTCCCTATGCTAGCTACGGGCCTGCCTGCAGCCGGGTAAATACATGTAGTCACTTCGTAATCAAAAATAGATAAGCGAGCGATGGTTTAATATATCAAAATCAATCACACTGAAAAATACCTGTTTCACTGTTTCATGGATTTGTAATGACAATCGTGCGTGTATTGTTCATCAACGAGTCAATATTAATATCAGTGAAATCACTGAACTGGAATGTACGGTGGCCCATAGAGCTCAGTGATGAAAAATATTTGCATTTGCATTTTTTTTCCGAGGTTTGATTATTTTTCTTGGGGGCTCGTAAAATCTTTAGAAGTTCTCACCACGGTGAAAACGTTTCCACCTCGGTGAAAACGTTCCCACCTTTTTCACCGCGGTGAGAATATTTCCAACGTGGTGAAAACGTCACCGAGTTCCCACCGCGGTGGAAAGGGTTTTCACCGCGGTGAAAACGTTTCCACCGCGGTGGGAACTCGGTGACGTTTTCCCGCGGTGGAAATATTCTCACGGCGTTTCCACCGCGGTGAGAATGTTTCCACCGCGGTGAGAACTTCCCACTGTGGTGAAAACATTGCCACCGCGGTGGAAACGTTTTCACCGCGGTGGAAACATTTTCACCGCGGTGGAAATGTTTTCACCGAGGTGAGACCTTCTAAACATTTTACAATTTCCCAAGAATAATAATTAAACCTCGGAAAAAAATGCAAAAAATGCGAATATTTTTCATCAATGAGCTCTATGGGCCACCGTAGGAATGCCTCTGATGAATTTTCAATGGTCTATCTGTCATGCCTGTGATTACCAACGGGTTCCCCATCAGTGGAGATATATAATTGGCCGACAGTAAGAGCGACCATTCCCATCGGGTGGGTATTTGAGGAAGTCCTTCCCGGGAAAAATGTATTTTCTAACATATTTCGTTCTACTTCTCACAATTTACTCGCCCGGTGGTAAGTGTCATTTTCTTCTGTGAAGTATCAGTCTGAATCAAGGCCACAAATTTCCCCCTGCGTTTTCTCTTCGTCGTGTTTTCGGACCGCTCTAGCGTGCAATGGAAATACATAGTAACTCACATTTTTAGAAAAAATGAATTAAGGCCAAATTCGTACTTGCTGGGTATTTTTTCATCATAATACACAGTTTTTGTTTGGAAAATGTTCGCCAAAGCATCGGAATGACAGACGTAAAAACCTAGTAAGTGCACCACTAAGTCATCCGAATTGTGACTTAACTATGTTTTTATCTTGGCAAACTCAGCATGAAAACAGAGGTAAAACATAGCAAAGCGGCATTTAATCCTATATTTTTTAAAGACATCTTAAAATGTACTTCAGAACAATTAATTAGAAGTGTTTTCCACAACAAAACTCTGCCAAGTTGTCATTCCAACTCTGGAAATATAAACCCATTTTTCTCAAAACTACCAAAATCTGACATACTAGGTATTTCCATTGGACGCTATAGCGCTGCCATGATGATCAACTACCGGCATCAAGAAATAACTGCGATGACTTTTTTATTTTTTTTTAGAAATGGAAAAGGTGAAACGTTTCACCCATGATGAAACGTTTTGATATTTTTTTCTTATGACAGGATATTTCTCATTTTTCAGACGCAGAAGTGTTAGATTACATGATGAATTTATACACAACGTGCCCGCCGTACGCAAGTTCTTTTGATTCAAATTACGTGATACCATATCAGAACCGTGACCGCCAAACCGTTGGTGACGATTTGGTCTGCGCGGAAAACTGCTGGAAGAACGCGAAATGCAAGACTGCCATTACTCATGTTGATGGAACTCTCTACTGCACTCTTTTGAGTGAAATAAGGTGTAAGGGTGCCGCAGACGCTCTGGGTCGTGTAATAGCAATAGTCCAGAAGAAAGGTACAGTACATTTACATGGGTTTGGGGTCAACTCGGCCAATGGCCAACTCGTACATGGTTACGTTTTATTAAATTTAAGGCAGTGATTTATGTGGAAGTCCAGGGTCCATATTCATGAACATACTGAAATAAAAGTGTGATACTTACCTTTTGTGTTGAACAAAGGATAAGTGTCACACTTAGACTTATGAATATGGTCATCAGGCCCGGTATTCATAAAACTACTTAAGTCTAAGTATGACACTTATCTTTTGTTCAACACAAAAGATATGATGACGTCTAAAAGACGTGGTGATCTGGTTATAACTGGTCAAACTCGTCGCACGTTTTATCACGACAAGTTTTCAACGTGTTTTTCACGTGATTATTCGACGTTTTTATACCCCTCATGTGTGAAAACCAGTTGTCACGTTTAAATCACGTCATGTTTTCAACCAGTTTTCAACGACCACCCAAGTGGTTGAAAATACGTTAAATGATCACGTCAAAATTACGTGTCATAAAAGACAAGTTTTAAAAAGTTAATATTTCTGTGAATGTTAATAATATTAATCATAATGTTAATAATGAATACAAGTATAACAATGAACAAAATCAAAAACCCATTAGAACCCCAAAAAATCATTTTTTATACAAGACGTAGAAATCACGTGGGAAAGACGTCAAATATTGTGTACATGTAATACAAATCCTAATAATTAATCAGCAAAATGAAAAATGTGGTATATTAAAGCATTGGGACAACGAATACCAACATTGTAATGGCATTAGTTGGTATCATCAACTATTCTCATAATTTTCATCAGTGTTAAAATATTACGAAACGATCCGTGACCTGCACCATGTAAGTTTTCAAGAAGTTTGAATGCAACCTTCGTCATCAACTCTCAATATGGTGTAGCAACTTCACTGTTGCGGCTGACTCGGCCTAACAGAGTCCCCTGATCAGGGTTTCTTGATCATCAGGAATACTCCTCCTGCCACCTGCACAAATGGGCAGTTGGAAGTATCCAACTTAAAGGTAAAATGTGAAAAAATTCACTGGTTAAAAAGTGGCTGAAACAGGTTGAAAATGCAATGAAAACTTGTTGATAAACAGGTGGAAATCACGTGGAAACAACGTCATGTGATTGAATTGCAGAAACGTGTCACGTTGGAAACACGTCTTATTCATGTTATATTCACGTGAAGAAACAACGTGCTAACCACGTGATTCCCATGAGCAGATCAACGTTGGAATTACGTCTTTTAGACGTGATTTCCACGTCAGGCATTCACGTTTTTTTCACGTAATTTCCACGTGTCCTTGCTATCAGGGTATAAGTACCACAATTTTGACTTAAGTAGTTTTATGAATACGGGGCCAGGAGAACAATGCAAATCAAATTAAAAATACACTACTGGCGCATTACCCGAATTGCCCTACACTTTGGCCCGGTTGCACCAGTCATACTGAAGGTCGACTTTTTGCTCAAGCTCAAATTTTAATGGCAAATCATATTACTTCGTTGAGGCCAACCTGAAACTTAACTTTGAGCATAGCTGGTGCAACCTGCCCTTTGACTTGAGAGTTTGACTTGGCATGAATAACGGATCAAAATATTTCTGAACGTACATGTACGTATACGTACATTTCTTTGTATGGAATAAATCAGCAATTTGTTCGTACAAAATATGATTTATGTATAGTTTATCATTATCATAAATTATGATTCTGAATAATTTATGATAATCTGAATTTTCATTTTAGAATTGCGACCAGAGGGTTATGCCGTGGCAAGAGAGAAATGCAGTGAAGAGATTCATCGTATCCGCTTGTCGATTGGAGGGCAAGAACTAAAGCCTGAGGTCTGCATCGAGATGTGCAGCAAGTTCTTTGGTTGTGAAGGATTCTCGTACGGGGATGAATATAATAGGAACAACGCGTGCAGTCTCAAACCGTATAGTTGTAAAGGCAAGAAAACGGGAACTAGATTCACCCTCTACTTCGAGAAAATAGGTAATGGCCTGTACACACGATACAACATGTTGGTCCAACTTTTTCGTCAAACATGTTTGATCATATTTGGCCCCCGCCACACACAATCAATCTTAAAGGCGGTGACAGACTGGTCGGTATACGATCCAGTCCGTTCCTCCGCTTGAATCACTTTCTACTCATTTCCATTTGATGTGACAGACTGGTGCGTATCCTACCAGACACGGCACGTCAACCCGCCCCGAATCAACCGGGTGGGCGATTTTTACGGACTGCGGACACACAACGCTGACCTTTTATGGATATTATCCCTATAAAATTCTTTGAATTCGAGAGCTCTTTTTGTTGCGAATCGCGGACGAATCGCTTCCTTCTTGATAGGCGGCCATGGCCAAAATGACCGTGTGCTGTAGACTTGTCGCACTAGTCTGTCACGGCCCTCCGTTTTTTGCTGTGTCGGACACGTGCTGGACGGATACGTATCGCACACGGAACGGACCAGTCTGTCACCGCCTTCAAACACCCTTTTTGAATACGGCCTAAATGAATCAAACATCTTTAAGCAAGGTTCATTGACACACGGAATTGGTCCGGTTCATGTCCGTAAAAAATCTATCAAATGGACTTCAGCGTTGTCGTATCCGGAAAACTAGGGGCAAACGGACTGGAAACGGATCGGATCCGTGTGCCAATGAACCTTGCTTTATGATCAGGTGTAAAGTTTTTCCGTGTGTCAGTGTTCCCCCTATTGTTCTGGAAACACTGGCAGATAGATCGACACGTTTCTCTGCGTGTCCTCCATTGTCGAGTCGCGGCTTATTCCGTCAGACAATAGCAGGGGAACACTCGCAGATGGGGAACGCTCAAAAACGTTACACAGGTGTAAAGGGAAAGAATGTCCCCAGGAAAAACTGTCCCAGGAACAAAAGATCCTATTGTTACATTATAATCTCTGGGGATTGGTTTTCTATAGTCATCGCGCTTATTCCGTCATTCAACAATAGAAGCGGACACTTTTTACAGGGGGACACTCTGTACCGTTACACCGGCCCTATACATGTACATGTATTTTCAGCTGGCCAGCACGACCTGTTCACTGGGAAATACACCAAAACGCTGACTCCATCCAAGGGAAAGCTTGTCGAAACCATCGCCTCGGTATCCAGCAAGCTTTTCTGCAGCGATCAATGTACCCGGTCGCTGAAGTGTAATGCTTTCGGTTACGACAAGACGGCAGGGAAGTGTTATCTGCTGGACACCTATCCTTACATGTATGAACCCTTGGATCTGAGTAAATTCGGAAACGTGGCAAATCTCAAATTTTATGTGTTATAGACACATGCCACCTGCCTTTCATATGATATGAGCCAAAATAGGGGAAACCGGGGTAAAGCGGAACACGGGGCAAAGTGAAACAGCCCCAGCAGAGCTATGTTGTAGGGGCTATCTATCTGGAACTGCGTATATGAGAAGCTTATGAAGTGATGCAATGTTTTTGATGAAAGCCATTTTCCTGAATCCGGTGTGTACATTTCTCTGAAGAAAATTCGATTTTTGGGCCCCATAGACCGGTATTTTTCAGAAATAAATCTTCTGCTACAGCACTCTAATCTACAGCACTCTAATCTTGTAGATTTCTTATGTGCGCTACATGTTTGAGTCTCGTAACTATGTGGACCGTACCTATGATGAGATTAATGTATACTAGCAACTACTCGTGGCGACCGGCGATTGTGATTCAACCGAGGATGGAATGCCCGGTCCTGGTGGAATAGGTACACCCAACGTTGTGCAGTAGGGAGAATTTAGAAAGCAATCGAACAACACTGCTAAAAAAAGTAAAATTGCGACCACAACCAAGTTGTCTTCGCAAAATCAACCACCCGTTGCATCAGGATATGGTATCCTCTATTACCATGCCGAATTTCAAGACAGAACAAAGCTTCCAAGTGTGACTTTATTGAGCCGACTTCCAGCATTATTATATAGATGTGTACATTTTCTTGCAAGGGCACGTGATTGAAAATACCATGTGCTCTGGGGCAAAGTGGAATTATAGTATTTCACTGGATGTCTGCACTCACTAGATCACCCAAAGGGCCAATTAGGCCTATTTGCTGACAAGGAGCATGTAATACATGTTATGTGAATGTTGTAACTTTTTAAAACTTTTCATCCAGGAGACAGTCTCCGTGAGATTGCTGTATAACGAAATATGTCTTGATGTAAAGTGACTGCTACAACTTTTGGAAGTTCTTGAGCTACATGTACTAGAGTTCTGAATTAATATCAAACGAACTAATGTCTACATTAAATCGTCCAATAGAATTTGATTAATTTGATTTAATGTCCACATTAAATCGATTTAATACCACCATTAAATTGATTTAATGTCCACATTAAATTGATCTAATACCAACATTAATTCGATTTAATGTCCACATTAAATCGTCTTAATGTCCACATTAAATCGACTTAATGTCCACATTAAATCGATTTAATGTCCACATTAAATCAAGCTACGATTTCCGCGGATAAATACACAGTCTGCCAATCAGAGAAGACCTTTTAGTGGCGGATGTGCATGGGTTCGAATTAATGTAGACATAAAATGGAATTAATGTCAGCATAAAAAAGTGTCTTCTGATTGATAGATTGTGCATTTATCGGCGGAAGTAGAGGCCTGAATTAATGAGGACATTAAATCGATTTAATGGTGGTATTAAATCGATTTAATGTGGACATTAAATCGATGATGAACCGGTTGCTGCTTACAGGACTAGTGTGATAAAAGACATGATTTTTTTAAAGAAACACACGTGATTTCAGCTTTTTCAACTTGGATCAGATCACCGATATATAATCTCCATACTCTGTACAGCATGATTTTTTGAGTCCTCTTTGAGTCCTTTCATTCATCTAGCACTCTGCACTAGTCAATGTTATCTGCACTTGCACAAATGTACAATTCTTAAGTACCGGTACGAATAAATAAAATGATAATAATAATAATAATTTATGGTCCATGGACCATTTCATTAGAACTCTGAGACTGTGTGGCCATCAGTTGTTAGGTTTGTTTAAGGAAAACTTTCTTCCTCAAAGTGGACATGAAACATGAGACCTGTCCGGCATCTAGCCTTTTTTTGAACTCTGTCCGTTTCTTAGCAACCTCGTCGTTAACCATCATCAACATATCCGCCAGGTGGTCGTGTTGGTAGTTCTTCTCGAAAACGTCACAGATGGTTTGTATGAACCAGGAACCTTGCCGATATGAAATGTAGTCTGCAAATTAAACAATGCATTTGGCAAACTTGATATTCATCACTGAAAGCTAGGCACCTGTCCTAATTTTGCCNACCAGAAGGTTATCTATATCCAGGTTTGATGATTTTTTGTAAAAAGAATTTTAAAAAGCACTGGTTAGTATTTCAAATTGATTATTTTGACTCGTGCTGCCACCTATACTTAGTCCAAGATTCCTGGATTAGCAACCGAAGCTGATTCCAGGGGTTAGTGAGCGAGTGGTCCGAGGTTGTCTGAGCGAACTATACCCCTGGGGACGAGGTTGCTGTTTGCAAGGTGTTGGTGTTACTCCAACCAGAGTGATTTTGAATAACAATTGGCCTGTTCAACTAATAGCCAAAATTCAAATCCGGGCATTCATTGCGGACATGTCTAAGGGACCATCTCATAGTTGGGTTCACTGGTTGCCAAGCGTGTGCTGAGATTTTGGACAAAAATGCAATTTTTGGCGAGATCTTGATATATTTTTGGAAAATTTTCACTCGACTGTAGGCTGAAGGTTGTGCACGTGAAAAATTTGATGAAAACTTCAGTTGGCGAAACCACCCTGCCCTCTTTGAACTGCTGTGGAAGACAGGGATGTTCGTCAATTTGAATAATTGAAGCGGGATGTGTGAGACCGTGCATGTGGCTTTCACATGTCCAAAAATTGGGGAAAAAATAATTAGTAGTTATCGCGAGTAAATCAAGAATATCTGGTGCAGATTTACTTATGACCGAGAGTGTACATGTATACGGATAGAATTCTGTACAACGAGGACAAATTTTGTGCACATTTCGATCCGTATCCGTATACGTGATAAGTGACTATCTCAACCGCCCTATCACTGATCGCTTTGCAGAATGTGACACGAGCAAATTAAAGAAGAATCTTGCGTGTTCGAGACGCTGTCCGCAGGCCCCAAACAAACTCGCTAGCCCAGCGGTACGGCGTTCCGCGTTTTCGGTTTGCTCCACTTGTACCACTGGCTTCAAACGCCCTCATCACTTCTGCTCGGAATGAGCAGAATGAAGAAAAACTGATCTACAGCTAGTTTTACACCCCAATAAAATCATAATCGTACTGTCCAGTTTAGAAGTGTACCAAAACACCAAAGACACCATGATTTTTAAACATTTGTTCATTATTTTGTGTTGCACTTTTTTGCGGCGGATTACACGTATGGCTGTGCTTCGGTTCGGTCGTTCCGGCAGAAATAGTTTCTATTTTAGAAACAACCAAAGCGATGGACCAATCAGCTTCGTCGAATTTGATCACATGATTTTGTGAGTGTAAACATAACCACGTGCAACAAGGAGGCACATGAGCCGTCTTAAATGACGTCATTCCTACGCGAAAAGAAGTACGGGGCACTGACGTTTGAAGGCAGAGTCAGTAAGGTGAAACCGTCTGACCTCTGCGTTGGAGATTGGGCCCCAAAGGGATCAAAGAATGAATTAAACCTTTCGAACAGATGATGGAATCACCGAATGCCACCATGAATGGCATGGAGTGACAGCGCCCGTTTTTGTCACTGCACTGCCTACCTGTATCTCACGCATTTAGGCTGGATAAATTATAATCTAGGCCTAGTGACGCACTGAACTTCTTGGGAGACCACTTGACATAACCCACCTTCCGTTTGAGAATAGGACACGAGGAAGTCATCATCGACTGGTGTTGGTAAGTTGGTCATGGGTAGATCATTAGCCACTTTTTCCTGCGGGCCCGGCCTGTCCGATTGCATCAAACGCTGATCTTCATGGCTGCGGCAGGCTTGGATGAAGAAAACTTTCGGTAAGTCTGGAAGGAAGTAAAAGTGTCCTGAGTACAAGTGTCCAACATGTCCAACAGTGGCAGGCTGCCTGCCTGCCATTGGATATATGAGTAGGTTGTTGAGGGGCACTGTTCCTTCCGTATCCTGCGCTTAAAGATAATGTATCACAGGTATTTTCGCGGGCCACGAAAATAATTGTTTATTTACATTTTGTTTGTTTATGTCCAGTGTTTTATTGTCTTATGAGTAATTTGTTGGTGGCGTGCCCCTCTAAAAATTCGTTTATTTCGTAATTCTTCTATACAAGTACAGAAGTGCAAGAGGCGCATTACATGAAAACGTGTGCAAGTGTTAGTGTGCAAGTGTTAGCTTGGGTCCGCAGAGCTTTCTAAACACAGAATTTAGTGCTAAAAGCCGTCACAAAGCTAACATTTAACCTACCTTTCAAAGCTTTTAACTTGTCGCATGTAAACATTGCCAAAAGTTCGGTTACTTTGATCTTCTCGTCTTTGCATTTTTCGAAATTATCACCTGGTGGACGGCAAGTGTAGATTCCTTCCTGTGGGAATATACATATATATGTATATGTAAATACATGTAAATAAAATTAAAAAGATTGGCTTTCGTTGGCTTTTAAAGCGCCACTATATAAATAGCGATAAAGAGAGGTGATAAATTGGTCAAATTAGACATACCTCGTCCCCATGACTTAGGATGACGACAAACACGCGCGGATATTCCTCCTCTTCAACATCATGACAGATGTGCGCCATCTGGCGGAGGACATCGGACTTCGGAATATTCCTTTGCACTTGGACTTCAAAATTGAATTCTCTCTCGAAAAGCGATTTCAGACGTTTGGCATCCTCTACGGTTCCCTCTCTCTCATTGGTAAACATGTTAAATATTACCATCAACCCAGATTTCCCATCTCCCGATGTATTGCATTCGTATTCATGAATACTGTGCCCTGTGACGTCAACTTTTGGGACCTTGACCTCTGATTCGTTTATGTCTATGGCCGAACTTCCCTCGTCGACATCATGAAAAGGACGTTTCTTCGCTTGTTTCGCCGATGGTCCCGCCTCTGTAACAGAAAAAAAGAAATTGATGATCGGGACGAATCCTAGTCGGAAATTTATACGTAAAGGCGAAATGTCAATCTGAAGAGGTCGCCACCATCGTTCCTCGGCTAAGACCTCTGAAAAGGGCTGGAGCCCAGCACAAGATTATTGTGCTCATCGATTTTGCAAATTATTTGATAAAGTCAAATCTCGGCCATCAGAACTTTCACCCTCACCCAAATCTTCCATTTCTCTCTCTGCTGTAGTCTCAATGTTTGGCGATGTTTGGATGTCAAAGGGTTGCACAGGCCGAAACTTAATAAATAGGCCTACCATTGAAAGTTCTTTGTATTCAAGGTACACATGTACCTTATGAAAACAATCATCCAGGTATAACTGGACTCGAGCTGGAAATGACATCGACCAACTCATTAGGTAAACAGGGCCTTAGAGAATATGTTGCAGAAATACACCTTTCCACTTTGAGTAATTTTACATATTCTTACAGCACCTGGTTAACCTGACCTAATTGCACCTTGTACCCCTCTCAGTCTGGTTATAAGTGGGCCATTCCAATCCTCTACAGACTAAGCAATCATGTGTATCAAGGCAAGGGGGAATGCATAATGATTACAGCCCAAACATGCTACAAACTTACCATTGTAAAATCGTTAATTTTCATCGGATTTGAAAAATTTAAAGCAGTTTTTTGATATAACAGAGAATTCTCTGTTCAATTGCATAACTTTTCGGCAATGCAACAGCCTATTTTCCATTTGGTTATAAATTAGGCAGAGAAGGAAAACAATAGGATTAAGCAAAATCAACATCTTAGATCTCTTATCTAGACCCCACTGAAACGCGTTTCACAGGGGTCAAATGGGTCGGTGGAGACTAATGCCCGGTTGTTCAGCCTTGGCTTAAGCCAGAGTTGGGTCGATCCCGACATAAGCGTGGCTTAAGCCAGACTTATATTTCACATGCCCGGTTGTTCAGCCTTGGCTTAAGCCAGAGTTGGGTCGATCCCGACATAAGCGTGGCTTAAGCCAGACTTATATTTCACAGCGTGTTGCGCAGGTTCACTCTAAAAACTAAAGAGTTAAAGTAACTCCTAAAGAGTTAAAGTAACTCCTAAAGAGCCTGTACAGTGAGTGCTCTTTAAAGAGCACTCACTGTACAGGCTCTTTAGGAGTTACTTTAACTCTTTAGGAGTTACTTTAACTCTTTAGTTTTTAGAGTGTTGGGCTTCAAACGCAAGCCAAGCTTAAGCCTTTCTTATAATAAACCTGGCACTGGGGTGGTTATAAGCGCGACTTCCAATGGTAGGCCTATTCACTGTATGCCCTGACTTTGTAGATGGCAGAAGCATTGGTTCAGCTCACGTAAGCTTTTTGCAAATTATTTGATAAAGTCAAATCTCGGCCATCACATCCTCCCACAGCAGGGCTTTGGTCTCGTTCCTCTTCATACACTCCACACAAAGCCGTGCTGAAATTGGGCCTCCCAGGCAACCATGAGGCGGTCAGAAAACCATTGCCCAATCAAAATGCAGCATTTTTAGGGTGTGGATACTAAATAATCATGACTCATTTATAACAATCAAAAATAATAAGAATCTTTCCTATACATAGGAAGAACCTCTGTGATAAAATTCAGTCCATTTTGGAAAGATGTAAGTGATTTGTAAAGCACAAAGCTCTAAGGTCAAATGGGGTGAAACCACGAAAATCGTAATTCTCCAAGCTATCCTTCTAATACAGGGAGTGCAGCTGGAGTACGGAACAGCCGCCCCAGATTCACTGGATGTCCTACTGGTATTTCAGCAGGGGTTTGTGTGAGTGGATGAAGAGGAGCGAGGTAAAAACCCCTGCTGGGGGAGGATGGGCCATCAGAACTTTCACCCTCACCCAAATCTTCCATTTCTCTCTCTGCTGTCTCAATGTTTGGCGATGTTTGGATGTCAAAGGGTTGCACAGGCCGAAACTTAATAAATAGGCCTACCATTGAAAGTTCTTTGTATTCAAGGTACTTTATGAAAACAATCATCCAGGTATAACTGGACTCGAGCTGGAAATGACCTCGACCAACTCATTAGGTAAACAGGGCCTTAGAGAATATGTTGCAGAAATACACCTTAATTTCCACTTTGAGTAATTTTACATAATCTTACAGCACCTGGTTTATCTGACCTAACTGCACCTTGCACCCCTCTGGTTATAAGTGGGCCATTCCAATCCTCTACAGACAAAGCAATCATGTGTATCAAGGCAAGGGGGAATGCATAATGATTACAGCCCAAACATGCTACAAACTTACCATTGTAAAATCGTTAATTTTCATCGGATTTGAAAAATTTAAAGCAGTTTTTTAATATAACAGAGAATTCTCTGTTCAATTGCATAACTTTTCGGCAATGCAACAGCCTATTTTCCATTTGGTTATAAATTAGGCAGAGAAGGAAAACAATAGGATTAAGCAAAATCAACATCTTAGATCTCTTATCTAGACCCCACTGAAACGCGTTTCACAGGGGTCAAATGGGTCGGTGGAGACTAATGCCCGGTTGTTCAGCCTTGGCTTAAGCCAGAGTTGGGTCGATCCCGACATAAGCGTGGCTTAAGCCAGACTTATATTTCACAGCGTGTTGCGCAGGTTCACTCTAAAAACTAAAGAGTTAAAGTAACTCCTAAAGAGTTAAAGTAACTCCTAAAGAGCCTGTACAGTGAGTGCTCTTTAAAGAGCACTCACTGTACAGGCTCTTTAGGAGTTACTTTAACTCTTTAGGAGTTAC
>NMRB01001033.1:113837-132887 GCA_002633025.1 Notospermus geniculatus | reverse complement strand
TAGAATGGTGCAAATTTATGGTGGGTAACCATGAAAACAGACATGACAGAGACAATTCATGAACATTCCCCCCAAAAAACATAGATTCCAAATCATTATCAAATTGAACACTAACTCACTGTTAGCAAACTGTTCCCCTTCCTGATCGACTTCATCGTTCTGAGCTGAGAAAACGGCAGGAGACTGTTCTGACTTGTCCAAGACAGGCACAACACGTACATCGCCTGAAACATTACTATCCACCATACCGTTAACGTCTTGAGACGATTCATTATCACGGCCGAACGAGACAGTGCCTGAAGAGACAAAAATAAGAACAAATTGATCAAATTTTACCTAACGGGTTTCTGTTTTCTGAAAATGGATTCTTTTGAAGAAAAGAGGAAAACTAAAGGTGTATGGTATGTCATCGATATGGGACAATGCACTGCACCAAATCAGACTTAGAGATTTGTGCATTATCACTGTGGTCAACGTACACCATTGATGACAGGCGTACACAGGATAGACGCATTTCCGGTAGCAGACGCTAATTTTTCCAAACGCAGTTTTTGGTGTTAACGTTGCATGGATCGATCAATACTGTTCGGGGTTCGACTTTGGTATTTACCTTGTATCAAATGCACCATCGTGCGTCACCTTTCTCCAGGTTATTTTTCTTGTGTTCAATTTTAAACGCGATATGGCCTTTGCGTTGTCAATGAATAGCCCTTCCTCGTCGACATCGGGAAATTTTGACCATGGAGTCACAAGGTGGAGAAGTCTGGTACGTATGATTCATATTTCTGAGGGAAATAACCTGCACTGTGCAGATTTCGGGGAGAAATTTGACAAAAAATGTCATGAATCTGATTCAGCCGTACCGCATTGACACCATGAAAGATACGCATTGACGCCCAATTTGGTGTACGCATTGACGTGATGAAGAAAAGGCAAAAATTGACAATAGCAGCTCCCAAATTGGATTTTTCAGGGGGAACTGCGCTCTATACTCCTTGAACCATATTCATATGATTATTAGGTAGGCCCTAATCACTTAGGATAACTCAGTTCTGTCGACGATTGCACTTGAGCTTGCTTCTTTAGTGATGTAGGCCTACAGACCTGCCGGGGTGCTGCTGTGGAAACAGATGGAAAATTTCGTAGCCATATTGCTTTCATGCCTGGCAGTGAATAACAGTAGAACAATATTTAATGCCTGAAAATATAAAAAAAAATTCCACAAAAGGACAAAAAGAGAAGGGGAAAAGAGAAACAGACAGATGAAAAAAAAAATTCGACTGCGGGGATCGAACCCGGAGCTCCGGGCTCGCAGACTTGCGTTCTCCCGACAGAGCCAACGGGCCATATGCTAAAGTGTGGAAAATTATATCATCAGTACAATCAGTACGGTAAATTATTGAGGCTTATATAATTATTCTGACACGATCAAACCCGATCCTGACCCCTCTCTACCCCCTCCCCCCCCCACACACACCTGACCCCCCCCCATAACTTTCTCTGGAATGAAAAAAAACAGCATCATACGGCATACTTGAAGAACAAGAAGAAATAAAATGAGGTAGTCGTCAATGCCTATAGGCGTACACTTTCGTTGTGCTTAGGCGTCGATGCCCGTACACCGATTGTCGTCAATGGCCGTACACTTTCTCGCCAACAATTTTCATTTCTATGTACAGCGGCCTCCGCTGATAATTCGACACAGTCGCACTAAAGCATGCAACTATAGATACGAAAGATACAGCAAATCTAGACAGAGGCCGCAGCCGTCATTGATAGCGGAGGCAGTTTCTATGGCCTTTCAAATTATCGATTCAAAGTCGCTTTTTAAGTGCATTAAGTGTTCTTTTTGGTCAAAATATCCGAATGGTCGGTAACTATACCGTCAGTCGTAAACCCTGTGCAAGTGGTTGCATTGCTTTTATCAGAATACCATCAAAAAACGAACAAAAATCTCCAAAGCCACAGAACGGTATCCAACCGGAAGTGCGTCGATGCTGGTGTACGCCTGTCGTCAATGGTGTACGTTGACCACAGTGATTATAGACATGTAAACATTGTTAATGGGACCATTTCTCCTGGCACACCTGAGAATGGAAGTGAATGGCACCCCAGGAGTGCAGGGGCAACAACTATGGGAATGTAGATAATGGTGGATGAAATGAGCGAGGGCTAGTACAGTGATGTGGGATGGTATCTGCCATTCAATAAGGCCTATCCGGTACCAAAAACATGTAGTTTGTTCACTGACTGTGAGAGTTCAACATCTACTATGCCACGGCACACGGCTGTTAGAAGTCAATGCATACAGTGGAAACGGCCGGAACGAAATTTGATTGGTTGATTTTCTAATTTGTAATATAATAGGAATTCCCTTGAACATTAAGCCATGCACGTCGACATGGTTGAGGCCTACAAAAGGAAACTACAGCAACGAGACGCGTGCACGTACAATACAACTATTGGTTCCCTACCAAATATGGCAAACAATGGTTTCAATACAAAGAGGTTAACATAGATATTTTGGGCGAACGGATCTTGAAAAATCTCCGACAGCTACCGGCTGAAGGACAATGTTAAAATTCAGTGGGAAATCTCTTCTACATGATGACGCCGTTATTTTTCCACTTTCTTATTCAGAGATTTAACAAATTGCATCAACTCCTCATGCCTCAGCTAAACTGCCGGAATTTTGCGCCGAAGAATGAAGTTTTCTCAGCTGAATATTATAAAATCAAGATAATGCCAACGTCTTGCATCAGATAAACATTTTTAGAACAATTTGAGCCTATTGGTAATGTGAAGTACGATACGGAGACTTTAAAAAATGCATTGGAAGGGTGACAAATTTACAGAAGTGGCCTCCTGCCCATGCCCAGATTGACTACTTCCGGTTTTCAATAACTTTCTATTGGCTCAGTTGTGGAGGTAGGCGTTGACAACGCCGATTTAACTGCGTCATCGTACTATTTTAGGGAGGGCTTTCCCCAGGTTGTGGCCGTTTACCGAAAGGTGACGCCTCCATAGCAAATTCCCTTCCTAACAGTCGTGGGCAGCGAAAGAATTGACAGAGAGGGCAAACTGACTGCCATACCCCTAACAACAGCCATTAATTGAATGATTTACTTCGGTTATATGGTTGCAATTGCAACATCGGAAAAATAATTTAATGAGGAGAAAAAAGATTAAAATACAAAAGATGATAAAGAAGAAGAAAAGACAAAACGGAAAAAAGCAGTGGGCGGGATTCGAACCCGGGGCCCTGGATTGTGAGGCAACCGTCATTCCGGCCTGAACCAACTAGACGTGCAAGACGACGTGACGTGCGGTACACCTCAACGGCAACGCACAGTAGCGTTGCTATGATGATGCACTTTGGGTATCTGTGGCATCATTGTGACATCAGCAATTCATAAGTTTAGATTTAAATCAAAATTTACAAACAAACTGCTCGGCGAAGTGACTAATTGTGCCATCGATACTTCCTTTACAGTCCTTCTTAACTTTAATGCAAAGTTTCAGCGCTTAAGGGGGCGGTAGCCATAAGGAAGCGCACTGCAAATTGCGACTGAAAACAATTTTTATTTTCTTCAGGAGAAAAAGTAGCCTCGATTTCATGTATTTCTATGAAATTGCTACTTGTTCTACGCATCTGAATTGAAATCGACCTGCTTTCATCTTTCATTAATCAGCTAATTAGGCAAACAATGAGACCCCCAATTTGACTTTTTCGTCATAGATTTCTCGGCAACAAGGCGACTGGGAACTGGCGTTTTATCACCAAATGTTGGGGAATAGATCTGTGCAGGGTACGACGTTGAGATATTTTGCAAATTCTAATTCTTAGTAATAATAATTACGTAATTTGTGCCAAAAATGGGTCAAAAATGAATTTTTTGAATATCTCCCGAATCCTCCTGAATAATGAAAAAATCTCAACGTAGTGCCCTGCGCACACATATACTGCTGCCAAATGAAAAGAAACCGCTGAAGTGCGATGCCTGATGAACGAGAAAAGTCTTCCCAAAATTGTCACATTTTCGCCTAAACACGTGTACGATTTTCAAAATACGCGGGTCCTCCTTATTGTCATTACAATGAGGAGACCACTGGGCGCATTGTGTACAATAGATTATAGGCAGCTTGCCATTGACGCCCAATTTTATTAACAATACATGGTTATTCATTAAATAAAACGATTCAATCTTCGACCGCTGCACTATAACGGCGCTGTAGGTTAACGCCCCCTTAACAATGCCATCTTCTATGTTTTTGGCATGCTGTTTGTCAGAAAGTCAAATTTCTTATATGAGGCGAAATTCAGAGTTGGACCACCTGTGACGTCAGCAGCTTCGCTATCTTGCCGCTGCGCGGCGTTCCGGGTCCTAGTTGCGTCAAGAGCCAAAGTATGCCTGCTGCATGAAGGCAAAAGCTGATTATGACGGCTGGGCTGGCTCTCGTCAGTACAGATCATATATGTGCGACGTTCTTTCAAAGTGGACAGGGAGATGCCCAACCCTGTCATGAAAAGAATTTTCCATACGCACCAGTACGTACGTATACATATGTCTTATTCTCTTCTCAACTCTTCGACAATCTGATCTGTCCTCCAGCATGTCCAGTACTGGCTATCCGATATCGGTTGAAGATGAGCCAGCCGTCATTAGTGGCGACTTTCTTACCATGGCCCATTTATTATCTATTATTGTGTCAACTTTTGTGCTTTTTCTCATCTGGCCCAAAAAGCCATGAGTTAGGATGATGAGAGGAAGATAAAGCATTTCAAGTAATATCCCCTTTATTATTTCGTGATAGAGAGTTAGTACGGTACGTCAATTTATCTTGGGGAAACTTGAAGACAGCGTAGCCTAGTTCCATCACGATTTGCATTATAATAATCAAGGCAACCATAGCAGCAGATGCTGTCATTAACGATCTCATACTGTGACTGGAGTCTACTCCCACTCGCATCAGTTATGCTCACACAAGCGAACTTTCATACGCATTTAAAAATTCAGTACTGGTACTTGATTAAGGGAGACATGCGAAAAATAGCGACCAGGTGAACTCCATCCGAGTACCATGAGTCGCTGTGTGGTGGCGCAGTAAATACGTATTTTGGTCAGAATTTGCTAATGTGTTACAATTTTTTTAGCCTGAAACACCCTGGCCTCAAAAAATTTGGAGCCTTATAACCAGTTTTGATGTGCCAGGTTATGTATTTATGAATAAAACTACTGTCACTTTCATGCTGTTAGTTTTCACACTTTTTGAAATTTCCAATTTTTTGTAAAAAAAACCATGTGTTTGAAATGTGTGGAAACGTTGCAGTGGCAGTGCTGCAGCATCATTATTGGAGCCCAGTTTGAGGACATTTCGCAAGCCAAGTCACAGTAAGTAAATGGCCCATTCGAAAGTGCATAAAACAGTAAAAAGTCATGCACTGTTGCTGCTTGTACCCAAGTTCTTATTTCCTACAGAGCTCTTTGAAAAAAAAGTTCACATGCGTTGAAATGTCCGTCAAAAAAAACGCAGGTATGGTTATGCATATAAAAAGATCATGAGGTATTGGTGGCAAATATTGATGTTTTTCTGTTTAAATGGTCACTAAGCCCCAAGATAAAACATTTTACTTTCATCGAAATCCCTGTTTTAATGACTTTCTAGCCCTTCCAAAAGGCACTGAAAATTTCCGTCAAATTCCGACGCACGTGAAATGCCGTCGTATTCAGGCCCCAGCACCACTGATGATCTTCTAGAGTGATAGACCAGACGCCCATGACATTTACCCGAGTTCCGGGCCGCATTGCATTATGGGAGTACTTCGTCAATGGCGGCTACTAGGAAGAGAAGGCTGTCCATCAAAAATCCTCACGCACGATAACATTCAACGCACGTTAATAACTTGTGCATACTTGAGTTAAATTGAATTTAGAACAGACAAGGCATCATCGGACACATAAATTATGGAAAAGTAGGAGAAACTTGATTGCCAGAGTTGAGGCAAAATGCCTCCGGTGTCCAAGCTGTTGCAATAATAAAATAATTAACGTGCGTGAGGTTTTGAGGGAAATTGTTTCACGTGCGTGAGATTTGCAACGCTTTGTAATGCATTATCATATTCTGACCCATTTACACATCCTATCGTGCGGTGCTGCCACTAGATCAGTACCAAACCGACTAGTTTGGTCCAGAACCCACCGCCAGGGTTGTTGGGTTCGGGAACGAACTACCGACAAATCCCGAACACCGTGCGAACTTTACCGAAAGATCAGCTAGGTGTTGGCAAGGACAAGCCCACTGTGTCGAGTCCTTTCCAGTTGACACCAAGAATACTAAAAGCCATTACCAGTTCATGTATTCTCTAAATACCGGTGAAACCCAGAACGCCTACCGGACGACTCGCCTGTATAGTCAACAACGACTAAAACGAGACTTTTATTGTTCAGTTATTGATTTGTGACAAAATATTTTCGGGACGGGGAAAATAAATTTTCTTCACGGGGCACTCTTTTAGACATCAGTCAGATGGAGGATGAATTTATTTTTCAAAATAGAAGTTTTCCAATCAGTGAATACTAGCAGGCATTGACATGAAGATTTAGCGGCATTTCGAAAACACGGAATTCCGCGGAAATCCACGGAACGCCGGAAAAGATCACGGAATGGCCTAGGCCTTACATGGTAACTGGCCAAAAGGAGACTGTTGATCAGTGATGTGATCCATGACATCACTGATCTTCCAAGGAAACAGTTATGGCATACATGTACAAATCAACAAAAAAAATTTTTTAAATGAAAATATGTTCAGTCGCGGCTGTGGTCGCAAGGTTGGGCGCCGAGGAAATCGTGCGAAAGATCGCTAGTGTGCACCGCCCATTTTGCCATTCTCGACTCGGAGCTTGAAACTCAGCCTCTCACTTTCTCGAAGAATGACGGAAACACCCGAGGTATTCCGATGTCAGGAGCGCAGTTTAAGGAAGTTTGGCAAATGAGCTTGCCTATCGCGGGGTTAGTCATGAGGCCTTCCCCGTTTTCTTCTTCCATGTCTTCAATCATGTCAATTTGAACAAGCGAAGACCGGGAAAACGAATGAGGATTGCAGATTATGACTCCAGCAGGAAGGACGAAGGATCTGCAGGTTATTTTTACTAGCAAAGGGGCAGGTTTGGGTTGCCTGAAGTTTGGTCAGTGTTGGCCCTCCATAGGCATGATAGACAACTCATTTTTCGAGAACGGGCACACATATATACAGACATTTTCATGTTTTTCACGCATGTTTTTCAGCTATTATATTGAAACTTGACATTAAATCGTAATTTTTCATAAATTGGGCACAATACATGTATCAACTACAAGAGCTATGTTCCGTGGATTCCGGCGTTCCATGGATTTCCGCGGAATTCCGTGTTTTCGAAACGCCGAAGATTTAGGGGGTACTCACCACACCAACGCCAAAATCTGAGAGCAAATTGCAGTGGCACCAACGCCATTTCCGGGCCTTCAGGCGTAAACAACCCATGGGAAACACCTCATGCGCATGGTGTGCCAAATAGTTGCCGCAATGATGTCATGGGAATCCCAGTGTGGTATCGCTCCCCGCCCATTGGATGATGCACTAAATAGGTCAAATTACATTTGAATAAAAGCAGCCTTCCCATATGGACGTGGTCTATTTCGGCTTCCCGCCAAAACGTTGTGGTCAGGCCGGTGTAGCAGTAAATAGTGTCCCCCTGTAAAAAGTGTCCATTGTTGAATGACAGAATAAGCGGCAAGGGTATCGAGACTAAATCGCCAGAGATTGGAAAGAATGCATTAGGATCTTCTGTTGCCCAAGACATTTTTTTCCTTTATTCTTTCCCCGAGGACATTTCTCCCTTCACACCAGTCTGTCGGCTCATGTGGGTGGATGGCGCCATTGGAACTGTATTAAATATAAACTATAGGCCTGATTTGCTTAGAAGAGGAGTAAATGATGAGATGGCAAGATAATACATTAGCCCACAAAGCAGGCGACTTGCTCCACATTTACGCCTGCTGTCGGGGTCGAGAAACCGGAAGTTTGGTAGGAATTCCTACCAAGCTGGATGCGCGCGCATCAGCATAACAGACCTGTACATCATGCCTACATCGTGTACATCTGTGTGCAGCGCTCTAACGGCAAGCTACAGAAGTCGAAATGAGATAGCAGGATTATCCCCAGGATGTTTAGCTACTGACAAAAATAGCCACGCTGTTGCGGGCATAACCCCTCGGCCTGTGTGTTTTACTTAAAGATAGGGGAAGTGGTATACCCTGTAAGGCTGAGTATCCATAGGCTGTTCCCTTGTGGAGTTTCCCTTGTTTCGTGCACTCGAGCCATTAGGACAATGAGACCTGGCCTTGTGTCGTATGGGAAGGTTAGTGAGGAAATCAAGTGTTCATTCTCTTTGTGACGTGTCACAAGGCCACAAGCGAACATGGAACAGGGAAAAAGTGCACAAGCGAACAGCCTATGGATACGCAGCCAAATGAAGCTGAAATTAAAGTAGTTACACATTAATTTGGAGGGTTGGTGGTTTTAGGCAGACCCCTGGTAGCCAAAGTAGGAATCAGATCCGACCGATTTTCAATAGCAAGAAGCGTCATGTCGTGAGGTATCAACATACAAAATTTGAGATGAAAATTCCGAAGCATTCTCAAGTTAGAGCGTTCACGTCGTTGACCAATCAGATTTCAGCTTTTGACCTCTGCAACCTTGAAATGTAGGTCTAATCAAAAACCCGTCTGATATGTTGTGTACCCTGACTGGATACACCCACCATAAAAATTTCAAGAAGTTTTGATGACCAGTTTAGGAGAAATGGCAAATTTTGTGTTTTCACTATGTGCCCCCTGGTGGCGAAGGTAGGAATCAGATCCGGCCGATTTTCAATAGCGAGAAGCGTCATGTCATGAGGTATCAACATACAAAATTTGAGATGAAAATTCCGAAGCATTCTCAAGTTAGAGCGTTCACGTCGTTGACCAATCAGATTTCAGCTTTTGACCTCTGTAACCTTGAAATGTAGGTATAATCAAAAACCCGTCTGATATATTGTGTACCATGACTGGATACACCCACCATAAAAATTTCATGAAGTTTCGATGACCAGTTTAGGAGTAATGGCAAATTTTGTGTTTTCACTATGTGCCCCCTGGTGGCCAAAGTAGGAATCACATTCGGCCGATTTTCAATACCGAGAAGCGTCATGTCATGAGGTATCAACATACAAAATTTTAGATGAAAATTCCAAAGCATTCTCAAGTTAGAGCGTTCACGTCGTTTTTGCGTGACGCCGCCGCCGCCAGACGACGACGACGGACAGACAGACGCCAGCGTGATGACAATACCCCGAAGGCCCTGATGGGCCTCGGGGTGAAAACTCGATGGGATAGGTCACTGAGTGTTTATCTCACTGACATTCATTGCCAATCTCCAACGCAGAGGTCAGACGGCTTCACCTTACTGACTCTGCCTTCAAACGTCAGTGCCCAGTACTTCTTTTCGCGTAGGATTGACGTCATCTAAAATGGCTGCCTCCGTGCACGTGCTTTTGTTTACACTCACAAAATCATGTGATCAAATTCTACAAAGCTGATTGGTGCATCGAGTCGGGTTGCTTCTAAAATAGAAACTATTTCTGCCGGAACGACCGAACCGAAGCACAGCCAAACGTGTAATCCGCCGCAAAAGAGTGCAACAGAAAATAATGAATAAATGTTTGAAAATCACGGTGACTTTGGTGTTTTCATACATTTTTAAATCTGTCAGTAGGATTATGATTTTATCAGGGTGTAAAACTAGCTGTAGATCAGTTTAATGTTCAATCTGCTCATTTCGAGCAGAAGTGATGAGGGCGTTTGAAGCCAGTGGTACAAGTGGAGCCAACCGAAAACGCGGAACGCCGTACCACTGGGCTAGCGAGTTTGATTCATTGCACTACCTCGCTGAATGTTGGAAGCGAGAAATGTTGGACGCCAGACGCCATCTTGGAAACTTGACTTCTTTGGGGAATACATGCCGCATATACGTCATCAGAGCAGATTCGTATTCTGATTCAACGTATTCCGACGAATCACAGCCAGAATCAAGAGGGCGACAGCAGTCATAAATCTGAGCAAGATTTCGACTGCAAGGTGGTCTAGATAATACATGTACATGTATGCATTTCATGACTGAAGGTTCTTTTTTACCTTTGGTCAGCTGAGCTAAAAACATTGCGAACATTACAGGACAAATGTTGGCAGGACGTCCTCTAAAACATTTTGAAACATCCTAGAACATTCTGGAATCAATGATTCAAAGATTTTGGCAAAATAGAAACATGCAGTGATTCAAAGATGTTGGCAAAATAGAAACATGCAGCTAATGTATTTAGGAACATTTGTTCAGAGATGTTCTAGGACGGCCTATTGACCAATGAGTGAGAGGTTTCAGGTCATGTGCTGTTCAAAAGGACAAGAGTCCAGGAAAAGGTCAGAACAACCTCCAACATTTGTTCGGCAATGTTCGAACCTGTTTTAATACAAAAGTTCCTACGTGTACTGTAGACGAGCCTTTAGAAATGTACATACCTTTCAGTTTCCTTGTAACTGACTTGGCAACTTCACTGACAACAGGAAGCAACACACACTGTTCTAGCGTGGCAAGAAAGTATGGTTCCACACACATCAAAGGCATGTCCATTTCTTCAAACAGCTTAATGCAATCTCTGGCATATACAAGCTGCTGCAAAGTAAACAAACAAAGTAAGGTTTTTGTTATTACTTTTGAGACTGCTTATCCACGCCAATCACATATTATTAGGCCTACTAATCCTCAGCTCCAACTGTTGTACATTTAGTAGTGTTCGGGGCTCATACAGTCAGGTTTCAGGGTTCTCCACCAATGTAACAGAACGGGCGCAGCACCAGTTCTAAAATGCAGGATTGATCTCAGCAGCCGTTCTCTAAAATCCGCCACCCGGTCAAAAAAAATTTAGTACTGAAAAATCCGTCATAAACTCAAATTGGACCGAATATAATGGTCACTTTTAAGCCCACGTGAACCAATAATAATAATGGCAAGACATACATTTAACTTAGGCCAGGACCAATAATTGACCAACTCTCAAAGCATGCATGATTCATATGATTTATAGGAGAATAATGCACAATCACAACCTCACTTTGCAGCTACTTCACTAGGTTGGTGTTTAAACAGATGATGTACCTCAGGTTGTTGGGTAACTCACCAATGATGCATTGTCTGTTTGTTGAGCAGGGTTGGAAGGGTGCTTGCAATTTCCCTAGAGACATGAGTGACAATATTTAACACCAAATTCTCAAACATATGATTAGGAAACATGCACGATCACATCGCAAGTCTCACTTTGCAGATTTGTTACAGCACAAAGTGTTTGTCGTCTAAATATGTGTACCCAGGATTATACGGAGTTAGAATAATTAGCCTTCATGGTTAGGGTTATGACTAGGTTCTGGATTAGGGTAGGGGTCAGTGACAAGGGTTGAGGGTCAGGGTTGGGGGTTATGGATAAGGGACCCGGGCTAGTGATCAGTGTGTAGGATCAGGACTGGACGCAATGATCCCGAACCTGCTGCAAGGTGGCAGCATCACATGGCGATGGCTTTTGGGGAACATTTCTATGCCTTAGTGTTCTTTTTGGGTGGTTGTCATTGTGCGAGGTCAGTTTTCTGCATGATCGGGCCATGTTTCAGAGCTTTAATATTCGCCTGGAATGTTTGAAATACTTCGTTGAAATATTTTCGTAGAAAATAATACGCATCGGAAAATAATACGCAGGGATTGTGCAGGGTGTTGAAAAGAAAAAAGTATTTCATACCTGAAAATAATACGCCGCCCTGAGCATTTTGAATGTTCCCAATTTCTCTGATGTTACAGTCTGACAGCCACGCATAAGTGACAGAAGAAGCATGGAGCTCACAAGCTATGAAAACAGCCGAGTGAATCGGCAGTTTGTTGATTTTACTTTAGCAAACATCCTAACAGAGAAATAATAATCCCCTTATGATTACAAACAGTCATTGTGATCACGTTTGTGGCAATTTTTGTGACCTAGGCAATACCCGTTTAGTGGCGGAACTGCTAATTTCATGCGTCATTATAGGGGCGCATGGTGTGGAGGTAATAGCGAGGTTGAGATCTGGCCCGATCCCATTCCCGCTCTGACTCTGAGGTTCTAAATTTCGGATTTTTAAAGTTGGAGATAAATTCATGAATTCACCACCCAGGCGGATTCTGCTCGTTCTCCTATATAGTGAGTAGTACACCATTGCTTTGGAAAACCCCGTTGTAGGCCGGCCTACTTGACGTAGTTCCCAAAAAGGACCATGAGGACTCCTCTGGAGTGGGAGTCGAGATTCGGAACGTAATCTGAACATCCCTAATGACGTCACTCCCGTTCGAGTAGCGTACTGACGTCATCCCGTCGCGCACGACTTTGCCAAAGTTACGGATGACGCGACGGCAATCTCGGTGACGTCATGAAGTCAAAAAGGCCTGATGATCATTGTTATTTTCCTTATTATCTTAATATCTCAAAAACTATAAGCAATATTAAAATTCGGGCTTCGTAAGGACACTTCCCATGCCCGTCTGCACTTGCATACCAAGTTTGGTGGCGATCCGTTCATTAGTCTCGGAGAAAATCGCGAACAAACAAACAAACACACAAACAAACAAACTTTTGTCAAATTTTAGTATGATACTCGACTAATAAGGATGATTATCCCAAATACAAACTCCCTCATCTCAACCACGAAAGGACCACCATGTTTTGGATCCACACTTATTCCAAAAGCCAGGAATTGACACATCACGTGACTTATTCTTGTCCAATAGGCGTAGTGTGAAATGTGATGATTTCCCCATTGGCATCCCATAGACCCCCAAATATGGTGAACGTCATGAAGTGATGCTGCAATCAACGGTGAACAAACTGCATTGTTTTTTAGTGGCATGTAAGCAGGGTTGCCACTCAACAAAATGTTTTGTTAGGCTAATTCATCATGTCAACAGAGTACCACACTAGCACACAATCAGACATGTCAGACAGTGAAGGCTTATCGCCTGCAGCCGAGTGTGTGTTTGTTTACCAATGTGCTTCATGGCAATCACATGGCTATGGACGCCAGCTTGACGTAATTTTGAGGTTCGCTGCTTGCTTGTGTTTTTTTTTATGTTTTCAATCTGAAAAACCCACGCAGCAGAAAATAAGACGCACCCTGGGTTTGAAGGCCTTTATTTCAGAAAAAAAGTGTGTGTTATTTTCCTTGAAATATAGTAATGATTCACATTGAAGAACTTCGAGTTTGCAGCAGGAAATTACTTTTGAACGAAGTGGGTCAAGGATTGATGACGAGGCCGGTTACTGCATATTCACGTCTTTTACATCTTCGATCATCGAAGGCCGATCTGCTCACCTCTCCGTTACATCGCACAGAAGAAGAGGCCAATCAGAACCGGTGTTGTAAAACGTTTCCTCGTGGAACAAAGAGTCGTAACCAAAGATAAAGTGCAATCTGATTGGTCGACCGGTGAGTTGGCATTGTTGTACCAAGATATGTCGCGGCCTGGTCTATTTCTCGAAGGGTAATGTGCGACCGTTGGTGAGCAGATTGCCCTTTTTTGCATCATAGCCCTACATGTGATTTATAAAAGGTGTAAACTCGGTTGGGTTGCACTTCGAGGAACTTTCATGGCATTGCATTTGTCAAAAACAAGTGTTCTGTCAAGCCTTGTTACTGTGGTCCCCGGCTGTCATGGCTGTGGGACGATCTCGCATGGTTTCATTTTCAGCGACCATGATCTGATGATGTGGAGAATTCCATTTCCAGCTACACGAAGAGCGTACCACTAATACCTCGGCGGCAGGTTTTAAAATGGTGCGATTTTCAAACTGGGTGACGTTTAGGGTCTAAATGTCACCCAGCCCTGTCCTGGAGGACATTTAGGGTCACCCAGTTTTATCCTGATGAGAAAAAGCACAAAAGTTGACACAATAATAGATAATAAGATGGAAGTTAACTTCCAAAAATTTCGCAAATTTTCGACCCCAACCGGGGTCTTCTTCAGGCACCTTCTAGTAAGACAAACCAGTGAAGAATGAGCTGAAACACATATGTAAATCTGAAGTGTCCTGTACAAACAGGACAAGTAAAGTAATTAGGTGTCCTGTTTGCACAGGACACTTCAGATTTACATTTGTGTTTCAGCTCATTCTTCACTGGTTTGTCTTACTAGAAGGTGCCTGAAGAAGACCCCGGTTGGGGTCGAAAATTTGCGAAATTTTTGGAAGTTGACTTCCATCTTTTTATCTAGTTTTTATATCCTGGGTGACATTTAGGGTCACCCAGGACGACATTCACCCATTCGGTGCCACTGTTGGTAAAACCTAGCGTCCACTAGGGCACGGACAAGACGCGGAACGCAGATTTAGCAATTCGGCATTTATTCCCGAATGTCCCGGCACATTCCTGAAAGCTTCCGCTCACTATCTTCATCATTCCGAAACAGTTCCCGGCGTTTCCGCGCGTTCGGCATCGTTCACACCTTTTGTTCTCGACTGACACGGACACGATGCCGAAATGGCATAATTTTATCCGCAACCCTTCCCGATTTTGTCGGCGCTCTAGTGGACGCCACCCATAAACAAACCAGTTTGTTTACAACTTGGACGTCCTGCTCCTTTAAGAGCTCCCCCCAATACTTCTTATCTCTTCGTCAACCCACAATCTGCCCCACGTGACCAATCCAGGCCAGCAGGATTGTTGTAGCTTTAAATTTTGGTTTTATTTGGCAAACTTCTATGTGCTGAATGTTCGTCTGCCATGTGTTGTTGTTTTATTTGGCACCCTAGTCTTGTTCATTCATTGCAAGTAACCACGGATCTGTGTGAGGAAATGCAGAGAAAATGGCAAAAACTGGGAGATTTTCCTGCCGTTACAGAACACCTATTAGCGGTCCTAGAACATCACAAAATTTGACAGCACCTATGTCATTCAGCTGATTATGGACGACGCTGTGGCATGCATTTCTGCCATGTGATGACAAATTTCATGACCCTCTTGGACCGCTAACTCATGGTGGCCTCTGACGGCAGGAAAGGTCCCCATTGCTGTGATAATATTTGGCAAGACGAGGATCTGAGGGCAGGTGGAGGGCCTACACCGCAGTTTTCCAGCCTAAGCTCCTTCGTCAACATATGAATGAATCCGTCACGTCACGGATACAAATCTCACCTTTTCACTGTCAGAGGTTTGGGTTGCCTTGGTGATGTCATAATTCAGCTGTACCAAGATCTGCATCCAGTACTTGAAATAGTCCACTGGTTTTCTTTGTTTAGATCTCCACTCCAAGTTTGTGTCACCGTAATTATATAGTATTTCTTCATCTGCCTGGATATCCTTGGTTGCAAAGAGACAAAGCTTTATCTCTCCATTCACATGCACTTTCTTCATTTTTGAATTGGGCACTTTATGACTATCATTGACAAGTCTCGCCAAAGTCTGTGCAGATGTTGCATCAACACTGGAAGAAATGAATGAACATGTCAAAATTGTGCATACCAGGTATGTCGCATTCACAGTGAGAAAGTGAATGGTTTCAGTTTCCAGGAAGCAGTGCTCGAAAAGTAGCTACATGTATTTTACTCGCCATTGGCGATCAGGAATTTATACTTGGCGAGTTGTTGACGAAGGCAGGTTGCCATGGCGAATAAAATTGACGATTTTTGAATAATTCGCCATAAATGCTTGTGAAAGCACACTCTTGAAAACAATGCCTTCGCACAAGAAATGCCGACAAAACCCATTGGCGCCAAAACTATAGCTTTGTCGGAAATCACGGTAACATTGAAATAGGAATCATATCAGTCTCACCCATTCCAATATGTCCCACCATCCCATTATGACATAATCCAAACTTGTACAAACTGTTTCGTATTTTGCGCACTGCTTATCCACTGCTCAAAAGTAGCTGTTTTACTCGCCATTGGCGACAGGAAATTGAGGTCTGGCGAATTGCCCACAGGCTCAGTTCACCAACTGGCGAATAAAAATGATGATTTTTTAAGGTTATAGGTCGCCAAACTCTGTTTCTTAACCTGCAGAAACTAGGAATGTTTCACACACTTCAGATGTAGAATGCCGCCCCGGAACGCTGCTCAGAACATGCAGAACGATCCGGGAGAACGATCTCAATGTCGCGCTACTATCTATGGCATCATGTGAAGTCTCTGATAGCACATAGACAGCATTCAGTCTTGCGCTGATCATGTCCCGCCGTCCCCGGACATATAATATCCGAATTTGTACAGAACTGTTTCGTACAAATATGTATTTGCGCACGGCTTATCTGGGGCTTCCCCCCGGAGTGCGCACATGGTTAATTCCATGGAAAAGTTCCATTTTTCCCAAAAAATTATTTAAAATTCATTGTCATTTCATTTATGCCATTGAAATGTACAGTATCTCAGTTCCCCAAAACAATGTCTATGAGGAATACAGTAGTGTGCTCAAAAATAGCAATACTTTGAAGTTTCAGTATTTTTCTGTGTTTTTTCAGTAGAAAATATCTTTTTTTGTCAGCTGTCCCCCAAGGGATAGAAAGCCACAAACCATTCCCTTGTGGTTTCATCTGTTGATGATCCCGATGCACTTGCACTGGCTGCACACCAAAACAAGGCTGCTAAATATCGAAGCTACACTTTTGTGGCGTTTATCATGATTGGTTCAGTGTCCCATAAGTCACATTTCCACATGTTTTCTTTTCTGCAAAAGTCAGCTGGTGCATTTTTGAAGGAGCTGTTATTTTTGCTATATTCTAGTGTGATCAGGACATGCAAGGAGCAGCAGTCTGTTCTAGTTGCTCTGCTGACCTTTGTTCTGCGTGCCGTGCGCTGACATGCTGTCCCATAAGTCACGAATTAGGCACAAAACTTGGAAAAATGACCAAAATGAGTTTTGCAGGGTAGTGGACACCCAAGTGATGAAGGCCTAGAAGTTGCCAGCAATCTTGGTCCTACTCAGGAGCTACTTGGTACTTCTCAGGAGTCCCCCGGCTGATGCAAGCCCAGCGGGACGGTTGCAGAACACTGAAGTGGAGGGGGTGATGTACCCAGGCCCATGCCAGGAGTTGCTAACAATCCTAATTGATTTAATTGGCCTGTACCTTGCTTTGTATTCCATTGCAACCAGATCAGGAGCCAGAGAACCACAATTTACAAGACAGTGGATAGGTGCACATCTCTGTCCCATAAGTCACGTTGTGTCCCGTAATGCATTATTCCTTTATTAAATTTTAAAAAACGACTTTTAAAAGGCCTACTGTTCATCACAATGTTCTTTATCCTGTTTTGTCCTGATATGATTGATGCTGATGTGCTGGGGTTGGTGATGTTTCACACTGCCCAAGTCTTTAAAATGACTTTCGTTGGGGTTGTTCAAATGTTAAGATTGACTATTTTGTTTTTGATGCTCACTGAATGTTTTATCATTGGTAAATTGATGAATTTGCCTGAAATCAATGCCTCATTTAATGTAATAATAACATAGGCCATTACAGGCATGAAAAAATCACTGTACAAGTAGACCTTGGGATAGGGTCTCATAAGTCACATTTCTATGTCCCGTAAGTCACGGCATTTTCAACTTTCCGTCGAGGACACAAAAAACAGTGGTCCGTAAATGTGTCGCATAAGTCACAGAATGATATTTTGTCTTCTCAAGTAATGACACGACAGGCTGACACAAAGTCTTTGTGTGTTTCCTGGAGAACTCAGCCCTCTTCTTTTATACATAGAATTTCAAGGCAATCCCATCTGTAGTTTCTTCAAATTTGCACTAGAAATATTTCAGATTTTTATCAAATGTCCCATAAGTCACAATGGAATTAACCACATGTGAAGGAGTCGATCGCAGCTCCCCAAAAAATCATCGCTGTGATTGGCCGAATTGTGAACTAAACTTTTAGTTTCCGTCCAGTTCGGTGGGGTTTGGGGAGGCGCTGCGATCCATTCCTCGAACGTGTGCGCGGAAAACCCGGCAATGGAAACCCCGGCGGGAACGAAATCAATGCAAAGATTTCATGCTGTTTAATCCAAATGAAATGGTCCATGGACCATTTGCCCCCAGACCCCCCACCAACGCGCGCGCCGGAGTGGCAAGTAATCTTTTCAACCTTGTCGCCAACTGGCGAGGGTCGCTCGAGCACTGTTATCCGGGGCTTCCCGCGGAGTGCTTACCATGCTGGAGCGCACACGTTGAGGAGTCGATCGCAGCACCCCCCCCAAAATAATCATCGCTGTGGCAGTGGCTGAATTGTGAACTAAGCTTTTAGTTCCCATCCAGTCAGTAGGGGGTTTGGGTATAGGTGCTGCGATCGATTCCTCGAATGTGTGCTGAAACGAAATCGAAGCCAAGATTTCATGCTGTTTTATCCAAAATATGACAATGTATCACAGGGTTCGTACACCTTTAGGCTCTCAAATTTCAAGGACTTTTTAAGGACTTTCAAGGTCTGATTTCAGCAAAATTCAAGGACATTTTCATCAAATTTGTATGCCAGGGTGGGTATTTCCCGGCATCTTGAAAAAACAAAACCCCAGAGTCATCAAAACTTCCGAAAGAATGAGCAAATAATCAACGCATGAACGATGCCATTCATTGTCAGCAATGATGAAAATATAAGGACTTTCATTGACATTTTAGAGATTTGTCAGAATTCAAGGATATTCCAGGTCCTGGAGGTATTATTCCAAAAATTCATTGATATTCAAGGATTTCAAGCACCTGTATGAACCCTGTATCACAATATTGCCAGGCCAGAGGAAATCATTATTTTAAGATCGGGCCATCATCCATTGTCATCATCCTTTATCTGCGGGGATTTTGTGCATTTAAAGCTTGAATTTGTAGGTGAAAGTTCGATCAAATTTTCCTCTCAGATACTCGGAAATCGCATCTTAGAGCTGTAAAAATTCGATTTTTTCTGGGGGAGGCCCCCAGACC
>NMRB01001033.1:65897-98247 GCA_002633025.1 Notospermus geniculatus | reverse complement strand
AACTGAGGTAATTTTGCAATGTGAGGTAATTTATCAAATTTAGTGATAGAGCTCATTCATGTCATTCTCTCCAATAAAATGTGATGTAGGCCTACTCAGTCGAGTGTTTTTGGAGACAAAAAACATGCCGCAGTCACAGACATTACAGTGCACCACAGTCAAAGTAAAGTGTAGGACATGAATTCCATATGTTCACACACCCATAAACTGAGGTAATTTTGCAATGTGAGGTAATTTAATACAGCTCATTCATGTCATTCTCTCCAATAAAAGTGATGTACTCAGTCATAAGTGTTTTTGGAGACAAAGAACATGCCGCAGTCACAGACATGACAGTGCACCACAGTCAAAGTGCGACATGTATTCCATATGTTCACACACCCATAAACTGAGGTAATTTTGCAATGTGAGGTAATTTAGATCAAATTTAGTGATACAGCTCATTCATGTCATTCTCTCCAATAAAATGTGTTTTTGGAGACAAAGAACATGCCACAGTCACAGACATGACAATGCACCACACTCAAAGTGGGACATGTATTCCATATGTCCACACACCCATAAACTGAGGTAATTTTGCAATGTGAGGTAAATTATCAAATTCAATGATACAGCTCATTCATGTCATTCTCTCCAATTAAATGTGATGTACTCAGTCATAAGTGTTTTTGGAGACAAAAGACATGAAAGAACATGCCGCAGTCACAGACATTACAGTGCACCACAGTCAAAGTGCGACATGTATTCCATTAGGTAGGACAAGGCAAAAATTATGTTAACCCTTTCCTTGTCTTTTACAGTTTGGTTGGAAAGACCTCATGAAATAAAGACAGATGCTTTTTGAATTTTGAAAATCGGTCGAGTAATAAATTTTTTGCGGCCTCTTTTGTCTTTCATTAGTTCGCGCAATTAGTCCTTTGATTTGTAATGGGAAAACAATGTGTCCGTATATAGAAAACGTGGCAAACATTTTCGACCAAGAATGAAGGAAAACAGTCATTACTTCCTTATTCAATGTACTACAGCAACAAAAATTGGCAGAAACATAGATGTCGACAACCCGAGTGTGAAAACTGCGTGGACGATCACCTGGCAGCCATTTTGTTGAAATTGCGGCCATTTTGAAACAAAATGGCAGCCGTTTTAAGGGGTAATAACAACGTTCTAGACTGTTTTCCTTGTAATATTATCAAAATGAGCATCACATTTTGGCCCAAAGCATGTCAAAGGACATAAAAAGTGACCAGGTAGGCCTAGCCATTTTCGATTCAGCGGCCATTTTTGATTTGGCGGCCATTTTTAGTCCGGCGGCAAAAAGTATCCCAACTATCTGCAATATTAATGCAAATCATCCTTTGGTTTTCATGATACATGTCCAGACTAATGAGGGATCATCCATAAATACAGACAAAATTCACCACTAATAGTACTTCAGGCAGAAAAGAGCACAAATCATCTCCAAAACATTGTAAACATTCTCCCACGTGCTCTCTCACACGTTTATGTTTACGTCATTTACATATGCCGTGACCTTTGACGCGACGTCAGCACCAATGGCGTAGCGCACAGCGTGGCCTTGACCATCACCTGTTCACGTGAACACACTGACGCCAGCCAGCGAGGCGTTTTTAGTCGTGATCAGTGCAGCAAATCATCATTGCGGCGGCGTATTTTTCAAGATATTTTCATGTCATGGGTATCAAATGATTCTACGAAATGTCAGCTTTCAACTGATATGCGTTTCAAGTGTTGAATTATCGTATTTACCTCACAAATTAGCCAAGACTTTGGACGACACTACCGACCGTCGTGGTTGGCGGAAGTCTTTCAAACTAACACCGAAGTGAAGGGAATGCCCTGCTCTGATTGGTCTAAAAGAATGACGTACCTGTGATACCATTATCGGTGCCGGAAAATAATTTGCATAATCATGATGCACCGTCCCATGGCCCGGATTTCTGAAAATGACGTTACGGCTTCCCGCCAACGCCGCATCGAACTTCAAGTCGGCGTAGCGAAGGAACTACTCGACCAAATGAAACGTAACATACATCATTTTAAAGCTTGTTTTATTGGGATTCTGATACAATAGGATTCATTCAATTCAGTAAACAATCAGACAGAAGAAAATAAATTTTATTCACAGTGCGTGTTGTCACTCACTACGGCCTGTCGCATCGCGTCACGCGTAACGGCCCTTAGTCCTACCTAATTCCATATGTTCACACACCCATAAACTGAGGTAATTTTGCAATGTGAGGTAATTTATCATATTTAGTGATACAGGTCATTCATGTCAATCTCTCCAATAAAATCTCACAAGTGTTTTTGGAGACAGAGAACATGCCGCAGTAACAGACATGACATGCATGACAGTGCACCACAGTCAAAGTGGGACATGTATTCCATATGTTCACACACCCATAAACTGAAGGAATTTTGCAATGTGAGGTAATTTATCAAATTTTAAAAATGATACAGCTCATTCATGTCATTCTCTCCAATAAAATGTGATGTACTCTGTTTTTGGAGACAAAGAACATGCCGCAGTCACAGACATGACAGTGCACCACAGTCAAAGTGCGACATGTACAATGTAGGTATTCCATATGTTCACCATCCATAAACTGAGGTAATTTTGCAATGTGAGGTAATTTATCAAACTAGCATAGTACCCGTCCGTCCTAGAGGTGGTATCAGTAGGTGGCCACGAACGGCGAAATGGCGAAGTAGCCTAGGCTTTGGTATGGTGGAAAACCTGTCGAAATCGAGGTAGAATTGCAAAAACGGCCCAAACGGACTGGTATAGAGGTGGTGCTGATTCCAGGACATTTGCCTCTGGAGTTTTGCGTGCCAGACATTTACCCTGATAGGACATTGTTTGCCCATGCCCCCCCCCCCCCCCGACATCTATCCCCGTACATACCCCAGCGAGACTCCTGCCCGGGGAGGGGGGACGGGTGATAATCTCCTGGTAAGGCAGTAAGTCCAAGGTGGGTAGGGAACGTTAGATGTCCAGCGGCAGATCCCTTTAGGGCAGGGGTAAATGCAGGGGGGCATTGCCCATGGGACAGATTTCCTGGGGAGGAGGCAGATCAGTCTGCGGAATGTTGGTGTCCTAATACCGGTGGTGTAGCCTATAGGGAGTAGGCCTAGTCCACGAAGTACAGGTTACTGCCGTAGAAATACCGGTGGCTGAGCAGAGTTTTCAGGAGAAAATATTTGAAGTGAACAGGGGTAAATGTCGGGGAGGGGGGCAAATCATGGGAAGTTGTCCGGCTGGAAAGTTTCCAGACACCCCCGATGCCATGTAATAATGTGGCGATGAGATAATGCCCCCTCCCCGGGATTTAGCGGAACCCGCCGGACGTTTACCTGTTAGGACATTGCGCCAGGGCATCTACCCCTGACATTTACCCCATAGGAATTTATGTCTGGAGTTGGATGTCCTGGGGGGGGGGGGGCANNNNGTCCATTTTGGGGGTGTTTTAAAAGGTCCATTATATATCAAGGGGGCAGCTCTTCCAGGGGCAGAAGTCCTACGGGGTGGCCTAAATGCTGGGGATATTGGGGAACATGCCCAGGGTGAATGTTGGGGTGGTGCCGTTAGGAAGTAGGCCTAGGCCTAGGTGTCGTCCATGAAGTTAGCTCCTCCGTAGAAATCCACGAAATAAGGCTACATGTAAGTGGTTTCTCAGCAGAAGATGACAGGGCCAATGGGGTACGGTATACAAAGGTCCAGAAGGAAACATGTCTCTTGCACTATAATAATGTGGTAAAACGGTGGCCGAAGACAGCTTTTAGGGCGTTTCCCGGCTCACACGGAATTCGTGCGGATGGTTTACCAGCGCAATAAAAAATAGGCCTAGCTAGCTAGCGTAGCAGAAATCGCGATTATATTGGCCCAAATCACCCAAATTCGACTGAAATCTGCAGTAAGTAAGTGATGCACGGCAAAGATGACCATTACCGGTATCCTGTACCACAGTGAAAAAATCGCGGCATCAGACGGCCGGAGTGAGCCGAAATCGGTACCTCAGTGGTCCGGGTCCAACTCCGAATTTTATTATAGATTTAGTGATAGAGCTCATTCATCTCATTCTCTGCAATAAAATGTGATGTACTCAGTCATCAAGTGTTTTTGGAGACAACGAACATTCACACTCCCATAAACTGAGGTAATTTTGCAATGTGAGGTAATTTATCAAATTTAGTGATAGGCCTAGAGCTCATTCATGTCATTCTCTCCAATAAAATGTGATGTAGGCCTACAACCTCCTGCGCATGTCTAGTATGACTACTTCCGGTCGTCAATATTATCCCTGCCATAAATGGCTTCCATCTTGGATTCTTCAGCTGATTTCAGCTGGCCAGGCCGCGGCTTTGAATGTAAAAATTTTACTTTACCAAAAAATACTTTATCTACCTAATACTGCTTCTTTTCGTCCCTTTTAAGATCACTGACAAAACGTGGTAATAGTCTGGTTATTTGTCAGGAACTCTTTCTTTTTCTCTCACGGTCTGTGTGCGTCTGTGTGCTCAAGTTGTTTATAGCAACCATCATGGCGGACGCCACTCCATGAAATTTTAAAATGCGACATAAAAACGCGTCTTTGGGGAGGGATACCATCACATCATGATTCTTGTGCGATCAGAGATGATGAAATGTTCCCATCCGTACGCTCCTTTGATTTAAAATTACAACCTGGCCCATATTCAGAGACAGTTTTGAAAGGACTTGCTCAACACAGTGTACCGCGAGCAGACGCCATTTTGGCAACAGCCAAAAAAGTAGGACCGTCGTCACCATGGTCACCATGATGACGCGCCTACGTACCGTTCGATTACTGCACTGGGATCTATGACGTCATCAACATGGAAGCCATTTATGGCAGTGATAGTATATCGGAAGAATGGAGATAGGTGTCGCTGTGGGGAGTTTGGTAGGCCTACTCAGTCATCGAGTGTTTTTGGAGACAAAAAACATGCCGCAGTCACAGACATTACAGTGCACCACAGTCAAAGTACAGTGTAGGACATGAATTCCATATGTTCACACACCCATAAACTGAGGTAATTTTGCAATGTGAGGTAATTTAATACAGCTCATTCATGTCATTCTCTCCAATAAAAGTGATGTACATGTGGTCAGTCATAAGTGTTTTTGGAGACAAAGAACATGCCGCAGTCACAGACATGACAGTGCACCACAGTCAAAGTGCGACATGTATTCCATATGTTCACACACCCATAAACTAAGGTAATTTTGCAATGTGAGGTATTTTGTCAAATTTAGTGATACAGCTCATTCATGTCATTCTCTCCAATAAAATGTGTCTTTGGAGACAAAGAACATGCCACAGTCACAGACATCACAGTGCACCACAGTCAAAGTAGGACATGACACGTTCTATTCTAACTGAGGCCACTCAGGTCCCAGTATGTGAAAATGCACATAAGTAGATGATGTCGGCAACAGAGTGAAAAATATATTTGACAAGTATAAAAGGAACATTCAGTCAGCTTTTCAAAGCAGTAAAACCACTTGATGTGCTTAAAAAAGGTCATTTTAAATTTGGCGATGTTGCTAATGTCATTCTTGGACGGAGACGGAGCACGGATAGGACAGACACTTTCCTAATACGTTTTTTTAAAAAACTGTTTGTGTTTATAGAGATTTTGGATGGTTTCATTGATTTCCAGGCCAAGAAAAGTACATACCAAGGGATAAAATCTGATTCATGGTTATATTTCTCATCAGATCACCATGTTGCTAATGTCATAATGGACGGACAAAATGACATTAGCAACACAGTTTCACAATGACGTTAGCAACATGAAGTCCGTCATCATCAACTGACGTTAGAAGCATGAACCTGGTTGTACTTTTCACAGTGCACACAGCACACAGTCAACGGCCGCCATGCACGCATTCGACAACGTTGATCTTTTTCCAGCCTTAGGAAAACACTTTTAAGTGAAAAATCATTGATCTAAATGCTCACAGACTGTGCGAACGTCATTTGTCTCTAACGTCATAAACACAGGACGGACAAAGTTTCTACAATATTACTCAAAATCTTATCGGAATTTTTTGATGCAAATACATTCATACATTGGCGGCCATGAAAATCAATCAAGCAGCCTCGTTTTCGACATAGAGGTTCATTGTGAAACTCGGAGCTGGGAGTGCCAATTTTGCGAACGTCAGCGTGGTGGGTCTGACGGACTAACATTAGCAACATATAATCCCCAATATTTTTCTTTCTTCGGATGACATAGATTAAATCATGGTATTAAATAAGTTCCCCATGATATCCTTTCACGGTAGAGGCCTAATCCAGTTAGGGACTATTTCAGATAATCGAGCAATTTACGAAGTTTCGAACGTCATCAATACTGACTGACACTCCCCTGACGTTAGCAACTGGAGTATACCATAGGAAGTCAAAAGTGGGACCTTTGTCCGTCCTGTTTTCTGTCCTTTTACGGCAAACTTTTTGCCACTGAGATACAATAAAACAGTTGTAGGGCTATCATTTGCATTTATTCGATTAAGGAAAAGTTGGGCTTTCACATGATACAAACATTCTTTACACTGATGCCCACATGAATAAGGAATTCCAGACATAAAAACAGAAGACGGACAGGTATGGGATGGCCTCACTTAGAATAGAACGTGTCACATGTATTCCATATGTTCACACACCCATAAACTGAGGTAATTTTGCAATGTGAGGTAATTTATCACATTTAGTGATCAGCTCAGCCTCATTCATGTCATTCTGTCCAATCAAATGTGATGTACTCAGTCATAAGTGTTTTTGGAGACAAAGAACATGCCGCAGTCACAGACATGACAGTGCACGACAGTCAAAGAGCGACATTCCATGTTCACACACCCATGAACTGAGATAATTTTGCAATGTGAGGTAATTTATTAAATTTTAATACAGCCCATTCATGTCATTCTCTCCAATAAAATGTGATACACTCAGTCATTTTAAGTGTTTTTGGAGACAAAGAACATGCCACAGTCACAGACATGACAGTGCACCACAGTCAAAGTGGGACATCCATATGTCCACACACCCATAAACTGAGGTACCAGTAATGCCCGTTGTACACGACAGGATTTTTTTGTAATAAAAATTATAAATGGGGCCTAAATGGGTGTTCACTTGTCCTTTCAGCAAGGAAGTCGGTCGCCTATGACCGAAATCACCCTCCATGAGCCTCATTTATAATTTTTATTACAAAAAAATCCTATCGTGTACGACGGGCATAATTTTGCATAGTGAGGTAATTTATCAAATTTAGCGACACAGCTCATTCAGGCCATTCTCTCCAATGAAATGTGATACTCAGTCATAGGAGACAAAGAACATGCCGCAGTCACAGACATGAGAGTGCACCACAGTCAAAGTTGGACATGTATTGCATATGTTCACACACCCATAAACTGAGGTAATTTTGCAATGTGAGGTAATTTATCAAGTTTAGTGATACAACTCATTATGTCATTTTTTATGTGATGTACTCAGTCAAAGTGTTTTTGGAGACAAAGAACATGCCGCAGTCACAGACATGACAGTGCACCACAGTCAAAGTGCGACATGTATTCCATATGTTCACACACCCATTAACTGAACTGAGGTAATTTTGCAATGTGAGGTAATTTATCAAATTTAGTGATAGAGCTCATTCATGTCATTCTCTCCAATAAAATGTGATGTAGGCCTACTCAGTCATCGAGTGTTCTTGGAGAGAAAAAACATGCCGCAGTCACAGACATTACAGTGCACCACAGTCAGAGTACAGTGTAGGACATGAATTCCATATGTTCACACACCCATAAACTGAGGTAATTTTGCAATGTGAGGTAATTTATCAAATTTTAAAAATGATACAGCTCATTCATGTCATTCTCTCCAATAAAATGTGTTTTTGGAGACAAAGAACATGCCACAGTCACAGACATCACAGTGCACCACAGTCAAAGTACGACATGTATTCCATATGTTCACACACCCATAAACTGAGGTAATTTTGCAATGTGAGGTAATTTATCAAATTTAGTGATCAGCTCATTCATGTCATTCTGTCCAATAAAATGTGATGTACTCAGTCATAAGTGTTTTTGGAGACAAAAGAACATGCCGCAGTCACAGACATGACAGTGCACGACAGTCAAAGTGCGACATTCCATGTTCACACACCCATGAACTGAGATAATTTTGCAATGTGAGGTAATTTATCAAATTAAATACAGCCCATTCATGTCATTCTCGCCAATAAAATGTGATACACCCAGTCATTTAAGTGTTTTTGGAGACAAAGAACATGCCACAGTCACAGACATGACAGTGCACCACAGTCAAAGTGGGACATCCATGTCCACACAGCCATAAACTGAGGTACCGGTAATTTTGCAATGTGAGGTAATTTATCAAATTTAGCGATAACAGCTCATTCAGGCCATCACTCTCAAATGAAATGTGATACTCAGTCATAGGAGACAAAGAACATGCCGCAGTCACAGACATGAGAGTGCACCACAGTGAAAGTTGGACATGTATTGCATCTATATGTTCACACACCCATAAACTGAGGTAATTTTGCAATGTGAGGTAATTTATCAAGTTTAGTGATACAGCTCATTATGTCATTGATTCTCTCCAATGATGTACTCAGTCAAAGTGTTTTTGGAGACAAAGAACATGCCGCAGTCACAGACATTACAGTGCACCACAGTCAAAGTGCGACGTGTATTCCATATGTTCACACACCCATAAACTGAGGTAATTTTGCAATGTGAGGTAATTTATCAATAGAGCTCATTCATGTCATTCTCTCCAATAAAATGTGATGTACTCAGTCATAAGTGTTTTTGGAGACAAAAAACATGCCGCAGTCACAGACATTACAGTGCACCACAGTCAAAGTACAGTGTAGGACATGTATTCCATCTGTTCACACACCCATAAACTGAGGTAATTTTGCAATGTGAGGTAATTTATCAAATTTAGTGATACAGCTCATTCATGTCAATCTCTCCAATAAAAGTGATGTACTCAGTCATAAGTGTTTTTGGAGACAAAGAACATGCCGCAGTCACAGACATGACAGTGCACCACAAAGTGCGACATGTATTCCATATGTTCACACACCCATAAACTGAGGTAATTTTGCAATGTGAGGTAATTTATCATATTTAGTGATACAGCTCATTCATGTCACGACAGTCAAAGAGCGACATTCCATGTTCACACACCCATGAACTGAGATAATTTTGCAATGTGAGGTAATTTATCAAATTTTAATACAGCTCATTCATGTCATTCTCTCCAATAAAATGTGATACACTCAGTCATTTTAAGTGTTTTTGGAGAAAAAGAACATGCCGCAGTCACAGACATGACAGTGCACCACAAAGTGCGACATGTATTCCATATGTTCACACACCCATAAACTGAGGTAATTTTGCAATGTGAGGTAATTTATCAAATTTACATAAGGGGCACAGTCCGCGTGAGCTACTGCGAAACTAATGTATTAGGCCAGCCCTGTATACCACGATATATAAATACACACAGCACACCTGGATGACCTAATTTCTGTCCGCAGTGAAGTACACCTGACTGCGGACAAGATTTTGCAGTAGCTCATGCGGTGTGTGTCCCTAATGAGTGATACAGCTCATTCATGTCAATCTCTCCAATAAAATCTCATAAAGTGTTTTGGAGACAAAGAACATGCCGCAGTAACAGACATGACATGTATGACAGTGCACCACAGTCAAAGTGGGACATGTATTCCATATGTTCACACACCCATAAACTGAGGTAATTTTGCAATGTGAGGTAATTTATCATATTTAGTGATACAGCTCATTCATGTGTCAATCTCTCCAATAAAATCTCATAAGTGTTTTTGGAGACAAAGAACATGCCGCAGTAACAGACATGACATGCATGACAGTGCACCACAGTCAAAGTGGGACATGTATTCCATATGTTCACACACCCATAAACTGAGGTAATTTTGCAATGTGAGGTAATTTATCAAATTTTAAAAATGATACAGCTCATTCACGTCATTCTCTCCAATAAAATGTGATGTACTCAGTCATGTTTTTGGAGACAAAGAACATGCCGCAGTCACAGACATTACAGTGCACCACAGTCAAAGTATACAGTGTAGGACATGAATTCCATATGTTCACACACCCATAAACTGAGGTAATTTTGCAATGTGAGGTAATTTAATACAGCTCAATTCATGTCATTCTCTCCAATAAAAGTGATGTCCTCAGTCATAAGTGTTTTTGGAGACAAAGAACATGCCGCAGTCACAGACATGACAGTGCACCACAGTCAAAGTGCGACATGTATTCCATAATGTTCACACACCCATGAACTGAGATAATTGTGCAATGTGAGGTAATTTATCAAATTTAGTGATACAGCCCATTCATGTCATTCTCTCCAATAAAATGTGATACACTCAGTCATTTTAAGTGTTTTTGGGAGACAAAGAACATGCCACAGTCACAGACATGACAGACATGACAGTGCACCATAGTCAAAGTGGGACATCCATATGTCCACACACCCATAAACTGAGGTACCGGTAATTTTGCAATGTGAGGTAATTTATCAAATTTAGCGATACAGCTCATTCAGGCCATTCTCTCCAATGAAATGTGATACTCAGTCATAGGAGAGAGACAAAGAACATGCCGCAGTCACAGACATGAGAGTGCACCACAGTCAAAGTTGGGTTAGTTCTAAACCTGGCACTGGCACTGGACTGGAACGGGATTCAGTATGCATATTGATCTGAGGACATATTATCTCCGTCAAAACCAGGGACAATCTCAACACCATCACTGTTGGTGACTTTTAAAGGGGATCTCTGCTATAACTGTGGCCTTTTGTGGCAAGGTCACCATGCTTACAATCCCTGAATGAGACAAGACGTTACTTTAACATCAATAATGCACAGACTGATTTTGTTTAAAAAAAACACGACCAAATTCATATGTAAAGGGGGCTTACGACTTAGATTCGTGTGTAATTTTGTCACATGCCTGGTGGAAGTATGTGCATAAGAGTGAAGTTGCAACGTATAATAATTCCTAAATACCTTTTATGAACCCTATGGCCGCTCTCCCAAAATATATCTGGCATGTTTTTTCGGCCTGGACTGGAAGTTCTTTTTCTTCAGGGCGTCACCACTCACACCTTATAGAGTGACTGAGCCGTTCACATTATTACACCATTCATAATGAGGGATAATAAGATGGAAGTCAACTTCCAAAAATTTCGCAAATTTTCGACCCCAACCGGCATGACAGGGGTCTTCTTCAGGCACCTTCTAGTAAGACAAACCAGAGAAGAATGAGCTGAAACACAAATGTAAATCTGAAGTGTCCTGTGCAAGGGATTGTAAAGCCTAATTCATACTTCGACGCAAGACCATCGGCGTCCGACGCGCGATCAAAATCTGTACGCCGACAAATGACTATTCCATTATGTCTGCGTCCGGATTTTGGTCGTGCGTCGGATGCCAATGGCTTTGCGTCGAAGTATGAATTAGGCTAAAAGCATGGTGACCTTGCCACAAAAGGCCACAGTTTAGTGATACAGCTCATTCAGGCCATTCTCTCCAATTCATAATGAGGGAGTACACTACAAACCAGAATCACAGCTGGGCAGCTACTGGATTTTTAAATATAATAAAAACCAAACATTTTTTTTTAATTTTCAACAAAGGCCCGACGGTAATTCACTGAATCCATGTATGCCCCAATTATCTACCAAAATGTACTTTTTTCATGATTTTTGGCCATAATATGATGCCAGTGCCAGTGACAGCGTGCCAGTGCCAACCCGTCAAAGTTGGACATCTATTGCATGTTCACACACCCATAAACTGAGGTAATTTTGCAATGTGAGGTAATTTATCAAATTTAGTGATACAGCTCATTATGTCATTCTCTCCAATATGTGATGTACTCAGTCAAAGTCTTTTTGAGACAAAGAACATGCCGCAGTCACAGACATGACAGTGCACCACAGTCAAAGTCTGAAAGTAGGTTCCGTACTTCACACACCCATAAACTGAGGTAGCCTGCAGTTGTAATTTTGCAATGCGATGTAAATTATCAAATTCAATGATACAGTTCATTGATGTCATTCTCTCCAATAAAATGTGATGTACTCAGTCATAAGTGTTTTTGGAGACAAAGAACATGCCGCAGTCACAGACATGACAGTGCACCCACAGTCAAAGTGGGACATGTATTCCATACATGCCATATGTTCACACACCCATAAACTGTAATTTTGCAATGTGAGGTACCGTAATTTATCAAATTTAATGATACAGCTCATTCATGTCATTCTCTCCTTTCTCTCCAATAAAATGTGATGTACTCAGTCATAAGTGTTTTTGGAGACAAAGAACATGCCGCAGTCACAGACATGACAGTGCACCCACAGTCAAAGTGGGACATGTATTCCATATGTTCACACACCCATAAACTGTAATTTTGCAATGTGAGGTACCGTAATTTATCAAATTTAATGATACAGCTCATTCATGTCATTCTCTCCAATAAAATGTGATGTACTCAGTCAAAAGTATTTTTGGAGACAAGGACCATGCCGCAGTCACAGACATGACAGTGCACCACAGTCGAAGTGCGACGTGTATTCCATATGTTCACACACCCATAAACTGAGGTAATTTTGCAATGTGAGGTAATTTATCAAATTTAGTGTACAGCTCATAATGTCATTCTCTCCAATAAAATGTGACCTGTACTCAGTCATCAAGTGTTTTTGGAGACAAAGAACATGCCGCAGTCACAGACATGACAGTGCACCACAGTCAAAGTAGGACATGTATTCCATATATGTTCACACACCCATCAACTGAGGTAATTTTGCAATGTGAGGTAATTAAAATCAAATTTAGTGATCACCTCATTCATGTCATTCTCTCCAATAAAATGTGATCAGTCATAGGGGCCTAAGTGTTTTTGGAGACAAAGAACATGGCGCAGTCACAGACATGACAGTGCACCACAGTCAAAGTTGGACATGTATTGCATACATGTATGTTCACACAGTCCCACCCATTAAACTGAGGTAATTTTGCAATGTGAGGTAATTTATCATATTTAGTGATACAGCTCATTCATGTCAATCTCTCCAATAAAATCTCATAAAGTGTTTTTGGAGACAAAGAACATGCCGCAGTAACAGACATGACATGCATGACAGTGCACCACAGTCAAAGTGGGACATGTATTCCATATGTTCACACACCCATAAACTGAGGTAATTTTGCAATGCGAGGTAATTGATCAAATTTTAAAAATGATACAGCTCATTCATGTCATTCTCTCCAATAAAATGTGATGTACTCAGTCATAACTGTTTTTGGAGAGAAAGAACATGCCGCAGTCACAGACATGACAGTGCACCACAGTCAAAGTGCGACATATATAAATTCCATATTCACCACCCATAAACTGAGGTAATTTTGCAATGTGAGGTAATTTATCAAATTTAGTGATAGAGCTCATTCATCTCATTCTCTCCAATAAAATGTGATGTACTCAGTCATCAAGTGTTTTTGGAGACAAAGAACATGCCGCAGTCACAGACATGACAGTGCACCACAGTCAAAGTTGGACATGTATTGCATAATGTTCACACACCCATAAACTGAGGTAATTTTGCAATGTGAGGTAATTTATCAAATTTAGTGAGACAGCTCATTCATGTCATTCTCTCCAATAAAATGTGATCATAAATGTGTTTTTGGATTGGAGACAAAGAACATGCCACAGTCACAGACATGACAGTGCACCACAGCCTTGTTTTTTAATTTTTGGCCATCTGCAGCGAGCCCTTTGTCTCCAAAAATTTGAGGTTTCATTCTTACATCCATGTTGGGGAGGTGTAATAAATTTTTTTTCTGTTTTAGGCAAAAATAGGGTCAGGCGGATCCGCTATGGGAAAAAATAATGAGGATCCGTGAATCAAACACTAATAATCCTCGTACCGGTACCTACTGTAATCTCCCCACCTGGGCTGTGGCTTGAATTTTAGTGCAATATGGGCAAAACAAAAAAGGGAATGAAAAAAGCCATATTTTTTAGGCCAAATAGTACCCAGTACCGGTACTGAAAATGAGTTCCATTTGCCAAAAGAATGAAGGTCGTCACATGATGTCTTCAAATGATGAATCCCATTCATGCAAAGCTAATTGATCGAAACATTTCAAACACTTAACTTACCACAATCATAATTCAGCAGGGAGGTACACAACTGCATAATCAAAACCATCTTCACCATACAGCAGGGAAACAGCACTTAGGAAATCCGCATAAGAAAAGAACCGTATGCAATTAAATCCAGCGAAAAAGAAATCCTGGCAATCCATATTTAAGTCACTGAAAGCCTCCAAGCAAAGAGTGAAAGTTTCTGTTGAAAAGGTTACTATAGTTGGTAGCAGCATGACTTTAGTCTCTAAGATCTAGATGGTAAGTACAACACTCTCCCCTAAAAGATAAAACGATAGTCCATATTTAGTACCGTACCGGTAGTCCCAGATAGGAATTCAAAGGACAGGCTATGAATGAATGCCTGCCTGCCCTACAGAATTGAAAACAGATAAATTCTCGAGAAGGGGAGAAAATGGTACCAAGTTGTACAGTGTGGTGACAGCAGAATCAGTGTGGACATTTCGTGTAAAGACCGTTAAGAAATTTTTCACCGATGACCACAAAAAGTGGAATTCTGTGGAGTTTTTGTGAAATGAACTGAGTTACAGAATTCTTCCTTCCATGCAGTTCAAACTTTTGGGGCTGATTTCACAAAGGCCGTTTTAGACTACGTGCGTGTAATTCCTAGTTATTCAGGTTCGAGGCTGAGAAAACCATTGTTTTGCAGCCTGAACGGTGCTTGACGACGTCATTTACACGCACGATAATCACACGCGTTTTATTCCTCCATCGATGCCCAGGACTAAAAAGAATATTTGAACCTTCAAGAGACCTTGTTTAGTATCATTCAGCTCTTTTCTTCTGTCATCGTGGATATAAACGCAGGAATTTTACACGCTTGTGACTATCCTTCTGGTAAACGTGGCCGTTCAAGCACCGCACAGACATCGAAACAATACTTTTCTGAACCCTTAACCTGAATAAGTATGAGTTAAAATGCTGATTTAGCTACAAGCGCTTTGTGAAATCGGCCCTTGGTGTTTTTATCATCTTTGCAACAACCTCCTCACTTCGGTTTTTGGATACCGTGTCGTACTTCAGTGCTAACGAGAACACCTGTTTGGAATTGGCGCCATTTTTGCAACGTTGTTGGTAGGCCTAGGGGGCCTATGGGTTAATCTGAGTCCATTTTGCAAAAACCCCATCGTGTATTCCACCATGCACGATATTTGTGGTCATCAGTGAAAAATTTATTTCTCACAACTTCTACTGGCTGATCACGTGATCTACTGCACCACATGCCACAAAAACGCAAAATTTTGAAGTTTGACCTCTGTGATTTTGAAAAGTAGGTCAAATCAAAAATCCTTTTGTAATGTGCCCTCAGTAGATACACCTATGATAAAAATTTGGAGATGATCCGGTCATCAGTTCAGTCTAGTTATTGCACTTTTTGTGTTTTCGGTTTCCGCCACCTGGTGGCCATGCCAAGAATCGAATCGGGCTGAAACTTTGTGTATATTTTACTTAGGTCATCTCACATAAGGGTACCGGTATTTAAGTACCGGTACAAAGTTTCAGGTCAATAGCATCTGCGGAAAACGTGTCACCAAAGGCAAAATTTTTAACTTTGACCCACTGTGACCTTGAAAAGTAGGTCAAATCAAAAACCCGTTATATATGATATGTATTCATCATTAGATACACCTATGATAAAAATTTGGAGATGATCCGGTCATTAGTTCAGGAGTTATTGCACTTTTTGTGTTTTCGGTTTTAGCCACCTGGGGCCGGTTGCACAAAGAGCGTTAGTGCTAACGCTGGCGTTAGTGCTAACGCTGGGATTTTAGACTGCTGTCACATAAAAAAGATGATATTTCAGCAATAATTTGCCTACTTATTGGGGTCATGTGCCAATGCATGACATGTTCATGGCAAAATAACATTGTTTGAATTGATTAGTTTCCAGCAACAGTACCGTAAAACGGGGGTACTTTGCCAAGAAGGGGGAACTTTGCCACCCAAAGATGAAAATGTTACAATCACATATTTTTTTGTGTTAAGCTTACCAAAATATGCTTTTCAATGCATAAAGATCAAGTCATAGTACCCAGAAAATTTTAAAGTTATTCAAGACAACAGTGAACCAAGGTCAAGCTCAAGGTCAGAGGACCTGCCACATAGCGGAAAAGTTGCTTCTGCACCATCCGTGAAAAACTCCCCCCTGCAGTCAGCAGGATGAAGATCAGAGGAGAAAAGGAAGTGTCAACAAGTCACATAATACTTATAGAATACATACATCATGACAACTTTTGATTTCAAGAAGAAAAGATTTTTCAGTGGAATTGAACATCCCCTTGACTAACTTTGCCATGGTTTGTCGGGGCAACTTTGCCAAATGGCAAAGTTGCCCTGTGTATTATAGAAGCAGTTTTAAATGAATCTTGTGCATGAATTTCACTGCAAATGGCTTAAACAATATTCAAATTGTTTGATCTTAACTTTAACCTTGACATATTTTGATAAAGGGAGCAAATCCAGTGAAATGTGTACCTGACTAAGGTTATGGAGTCCGAGAGCTGAGTAGGCCTCCCTGTAGCTGATTGTAGGGTAGCAAGTGGTGGTCAAACTGATAAGAGTCATCTATAGAGAGATTCACTGAGGATACATATGGAGAGACTGTTGTCAATTTTTTTAAATATTTAGTCTTAAAATCGGGTGAGGGGTATATCACGGACACCAATCTGGCCAATTTTACATAATTTTCATTCAGTTTGCAGCAAAGCTGATGTAATTTGTTTTATTTTCATAATTTCATGTCATGTTGTAATTGTAAGTTGATTGAAGGATTCTAAACTTGTCTGGTTGTCAGGAATGGTTTGCGGCATCACCCGTCGAAGGAAAAGCTGTGAAACATTAATAAATAAAGGCCAATTGTTTTAGCAATTTTTTTAAAAGAAAGTTTTGTTGGCAAAGTACCCCCAATTACGGGGTAAACTTATCCACAAAGTTATCTGATAGTGGCCTACATACGGTCTGGCAAAGTAGCCCCTATCTATGGGGTAACTTTGCCACCAAGAAAAACAAAAATTTTTAGGGGAAGATGAACCTTTAGGGAATCCAACCACTGTCTACCTGTTGTACCCCTAAAGGTTCATACTTCCCCTCAATCAACCAAGTTATCCAAGTGTTACATGAGGAGCATGCTCTAACGCCAGTGTTAGCGCTAACACTGATTGTGCAACCGGCCCCTGGTGGCCAAAACTAATCGAATCGGACTGAAACTTGGTATCATAGGTCATATGACCTAGGGGTATGTACCAAGTTTCAAATCAAAAACCCGTTATATATCCTCATTGGACACACTATGATAAAAATTTGGAGGTATGATCCGGTCATTAGTTCCAAGGAGTTCACTTTTTGTGTTTTAGGTTTTAGCCACCCGGTGGCCAAGCCAAGAATCGAATCGGACCGAATCTAGGTGTCATAGGTCATATGACCTGGGGGTATATATGTACCAAGTTTCAGATCAATAGCCCCAGCGGTTACGAAACGTGCCCTGGTAACCGACAACGACGGACCACGATGACAACGGACGACGGACGCAGACCGACGACAAGCTCACCCCAGGTTAGCTAAAAATGTCCGAGAATGGGCACCGTACTACGTGTCCGCGAAGGAATTTTAAACCAAATGTCAGACACTTTTCATTTTCAAGACGGATGGCTTTCCAATCACTGCACATACCAGGGCAGGAAATAGGTTTGGGAATGGGCAAGGCCAACTGGCCTTAAGGAATCTTTCAATTTCTAAGGGCACTGAGGCCAGTGCTGGGGGCACCAAGGCCAGTGATCCACCAAGACCAAGGGCACCAATGCCATTCGGCACGAACTGTTACATCTACTAAATAAGTTGAAAACAGAATGCTGTTAGGCCTATAATCTGTTGTATCCTCTTGAGTTTGACTCGGTTCCTCAGAGATTTGATTTGGAGGCCCTAATTTGGGGGAGAAACTTCTCTCAAGCCATGGACAGGCAGGTAGGTCTAAGTGGCTGTGAAAGACCTCTCATTCATTAGACTCCACAAGTGAATTCAAATTTCCCACACATTACACCTTTATACATGTTACAAGGCAAGGTGTTTTCTGATTGGCTGTTGAGATTTCTCCCAACTAATCAAACTAAAATTGACAACTTGGTCCCAAAATGGATAATCTAAGCAAAGTTTTCAATGAAATCAAAAGAGTATTGAACAAAACACCCAAATTGGCCCTCTCATAGTGTCCATCATTGCTTATTTTCTTCTAATTAGTCAAACCAGCTGACCAGAAACATCGTAGGCACACATTCATGCAGATGTCTGCATGCTGTAATAGGAGTTGGCGGGAAGCCAACTACGGCGGCCACTTGTCAGTTGTGGCATATTCACACAAATCAAGTATCTTTGGTTTATATTTATAATGACAAACACGGGCAAGCTTAATGTCATTGGAAAGGAAATTTCACCAGGAATCCAAACAAAATGTTTTTGAGGCAATGTCTAGTTCCATCCGAGCGAAATAAAACTAAAAGTTCAGGACATTGCAGAAGTGAAAGCTATCCTCATGTCGGGACCGTTGGCAACGCGCCAGTGTCTTGGAGACAAAATGCTGAAGTGATTCGGGGGTATTTAAGTTGGCGGCGTTTCGTTGACAGTATGCTTGAGGGAAATATTGATCGGACTGGTAGGAAGGGCAAGGCGGCAATCATTATTTTAGGGCACAGCCACTTTGGCCGTTTAGAATCCAACATTTGGAGGGCTCTACGGCAAGTAACAGGGCATCGACGGCAATGGCCGTCGTGGCCGTCGATTATTTCCTGCCCTGACATACGTGACATCAGTGTAGCAACAAATTGTTAGAGTCACCATTCAAGAACTAAGGCCATGCGTAATTAATTCTATGTTTCGTGTCCCACTATCACCTAAAATCGGTGCGCGCGCGCTCCAAACACAACACAAACTGCATTTTTAACACGGGCCGAAACACGAATCAATACAGACTAGATATCCCGTGGGGACTTTGAATGGTTAGATGAAGAACCAACTGAGGGATCCTGACCATGAAACAAAAGCTCTATCTGTTGGAACTTAGTTTTAATCTGTCAACATACTGGCATTGTGACCAAAGTCAAAGAGAGCAACTATACAGCTTTCTTACAGAAAATTCACAAATTCAGAAATTTGCCTAAAGGGCATTTATGAAAAAAAAATGCTGTGGAGGCAGAGGCCATTGTCCAAGGCAATTTGAAGGCATTCATTCCAGCTCTCCTGAGCATAGCCAGCAACTCCCTGAAATCCTGGTAATTAATTTGTTACATTGTGAGTTGGCTGCAACCATCCACCAAGGGTTTATATCAGTCTGAGTTCCTTGCAGGAAAGTAAAATGTGTCTAACATGAGTACTGGGCCTTCGAAAATTCACAAGTTTGCACCAACTATCAGCCTACTACGTCTAGCTGCTCCACAAGTCACTGTTGACACTGACATCAAAGCTTGTCAGACATCAAAGTAAGCCACGCGCCAAGAGTGTTTATGACCCATCAAAAGTTCAATTCGTTTCACCCCGGTTGTCAAGGTTCTTACTGGTGGTTTGTTGGTCAATGTGTATGAATCACCCCCAAGGTCAGGTGAGACAGATCATCAGTTCCGTTGGCAATGGCAACCACACTCCAGGCTGAGCTGGTCTGCTCTGAGTGATGTGCAGATCGTCAAATTTGAGCAACCATGTGTCGGTCTGATCCAGTGCGTCTGGCGGTCAGGATATAGCCTTGTGCCATGCAGAAACCCCCATAAAAGGGCCAAGAACTTCAGGGGAAGGTTTTGGGGATTAACTGGAGACTTTTAAAAATTTATTGGGCCTAGATTTTTTCACAGATTGTTGTGTTGGGAATCTTGAGAATCTCGGAAAATGGATGCGCAATGCATTTCTATTAGCAGACAACAGTCAGAAATGGGTGCGCGCGCGGGACGCGAAACATAGAATTAATTACGCATGGCCTTACGGGAAGTAGGGGGAGCATCCATGATTTAAAAGTTTAGTCGGCGTGGGTAGTGTTCGTTGGCGTTAAATAAAACCAACGCACAAATCAACAAATAAATTCATTTTATTCAATAAAATGGTCCATGGACCATGTGCTCACCTGGGGAAAGTGCCGTACTGGAAAAACATGACAAATATTAAATCGAAATGTTCCAGTGGCCTTGAGTTGCAGGGCCATACGATACTGAGTGCAATACATGTGATGATGATCATACCAATATCACATGGCCAAACAGCCACAATCCAGTGAACAGTTCAGCTTTGGTTTTGGCCACCTGGTGGCCAACCTGAGAATCGAATCCAACCGAATCTTGGTGTCCTAGCTCATCTGACATAGGCGTACATGTATGTACCAAGTTTCAGGTCAATAGCACCTGCGGTTTAAGAAACATGCCACCAAAAGGCAAAATTTTGAAGTTTGACCTCTGTGACCTTGAAAAGTAGGTCAAATCAAAAGTCCTTTATGTATGTAATAGTGTACCCTCAGTAGATACACCTATGATAAAAATTTGGAGATGATCCGGTCATTAGTTCAGGAGTTATTGCACTTATTGTGTTTTCGGTTTCCGCCACCTGGTGGCCACGCCAAAAATCGAATCGGGCGGAAACTTGGTGTAGTAGGTCATCTCTCATAGGCGTGTATATACAAAGTTTCAGGTCAATATCATCTGCGGTTACGAAATGTGCCACCAAAGGCAAAATTTTGAACTTTGACCTCTGTGACCTTGAAAAGTAGGTCAAATCAAAAACCCATTATATATGATATGTATCCTCATTAGATAAACCTATGATAGAAATTTGGAGATGATCCGATCATTATTTCAGGAGTTATTGCACTTTTGTGTTTTCGGTTTTAGCCACCTGGTGGCCAAGCCAAGAACCGAATCGGACCGAAACTTGGTGTCATAGGTCATATGACCTAGAGGTTATGTACTAAGTTTGAGATCAATAGCCACAGCGGTTACGAAACGTGCCCTGCTAACGGACAAAGACGGACGACAACCGAGCACGACGGACGACGGACCCAGACCGACAACATAGCTCACCCAGGTGAGCTAAAAACATGACAATAACAAACATAAGACAAAAAAACATTGAAATATTGGCCAATCACTGACATTGAGCGAGCCATCATGACAGAAACACTCTGGGCCGCATGCACAACTGAAGATAATAGCTGTACTTCCACCTATCGAAAACCCCGGGTGAAACACGGGGTTTTTACGCTTACACCTATTTTTGCCGTGTCTAATAGACCCGTGTTTAAAAACCCCATGCAAATTTGCAATGTTTTGAAAAGCCCGGGGAAGACACGGGTCTAAAAAACCCGGGGATTTTGGATAGGTGGAAGTACAGCTAATCTGGATCTCAAGTTGATCCACAACTTTTCCATTGTTCAGGTTTGCCAGTGCATGATATGACAATGGAAAAGTTGTGGATCAACTTGAGATCAAGATTATCTTCTGTTGGTGCATACGGCCCTCTTTGTTCAACCCCCTGGAACACAATGGGAGTTCCCCATATATGAGTTATAAATTATTACGGGTCAAGGTCAGGTCAGAGTTAGTAAAATATCTCGTGGTTCGAGGCAGACGCATAAATTATAGGGTGTGGGCATGTCTGGGTGTTCTGATTGGTTGTCGACGAAAATACCCGACGGATGACGCCAGCGCTGGGAGTATTCGTCGAGGAGTTTCCAGGAACCCCTCAAGTTGAGACGAGCCAATGTTGACTAGGCCTAAGCAGACTTGTTCTGTGTTGGGGATCCAAGAAACTGACCTATTTTGAATATTTCGCGCATTATGTTGGTTCCGGGATGTTTTTGTCATGATTTCATGTTGTGAATGGAAACAAGATGGCGGCCGTGGCGTACCGTGATGTTGCTTCTCACGTGCTGCGAATTTGCTCACTTTGTGTACCGGTACACTAACACAAACTTTATTATTTGGTGATCAAAATAAAATTATGAATCGATTGCTCTGATTGAGGGATATTTTGCGGGTTTGTGCGGTCAATTCATTTCGGCGCTATGATTTTCATTTTGAGATCGGCAAATTCTACCGACCGACGAATAATAGCCGACGACGTTACCCTACCTAGGCTACCCAATAGGCCCAGGCCTGAGGCCTAGGGCAAACAAGCACGTCCCCCGTCGCCGCGGGGCTGAGGTGGACGGGTGTGTTGTTCGAAGTATAATATGGTCTAATCATTTAAATTCAAACCCCAGGTGTTTGTGTTGAGGCTTTCGGCCTCCTGGTGGCAAAGTGGAGAATCAGATTTGGCCTAGTCTCGCTCAGGCAGACCCTCGGTTTAGTCTCGCACAGCTCAGATGACCGAGGGTCTGGCCCCTGATGAAGTATTTTCGTAATCACATCTGGGGCCCCGCGACCTGATCCTGGACATGCATACCCGGATGTAATTCATACATGTACATGTCATATGCAGAGCTATTCGTTAAGTCAGAGCAATCTCGTACCCAGAGATTAGTTACTCTCGGCCCGAGGTTAACGGTCGCTCCACTAATCTCTGGAGACGGCTACAGACTACTTCGGGTTTTCCCCAGGCAAATGCGTTACACTCGGCGCATGAATATATGCTGATTTTTGACCGCTTCACTCCAATATCATACAGTGACACCAAGTAGTGCTGTGGATTTTCCTCAATAAACGCTACATTTCCCTCGTGAAAACCTATCAAAAGACATTCTTGTGCATAAAATTTCATACTCAAGTGATTTGAATGCATCTACGGTTAACATTCGGCCTAAAATGGCACGAAATCCAAAATCACAGTTTAGGCGTGAAATGGCTAGCCGTCTCCAGAGATTAGTGGAGCGACCGTTAACCTCGGGCCGAGCGTAACTAATCTCTGGGTACGAGATTGAAGTCAGAGCATCAATGTCGCAGGAGCACTGATAAAAATACAAAAAGTTGTTGAAATCCACGTAATCTGTCATTAAGCTCGATAAGACAAATTCGAGACATTGGGCCATATGAATAAAAGACTAGTAAATGCTTTTGCTTGAATTTTGCAATACAAATGTACTAGACAATGCTGTACAAATCTGAAGTAAAAGCATTTGCTAGTCTTTATTCATATGACCCATTGTTTCAGTGTTTGATTGCGGTACGCTAACAAGTACTTATGATATGATGTGTTCGAATCAACGTCTGTGTGTGAGCGCCACCTGTTGAAGTGCTGTGGAACCGTTAGCATAATGGCTGTGTCGGGTGCCAGACTCTGATCCAAGCGTAGGAAGCGGAGCGAGATCAGAGGCTGGCGGTGCGAGACTAGATTTGGCCAATTCTTTAACGCGACACGCCTTCGGCCCGTGATACATCTCCCCACCAAATCTGAACTCAAAATCTTTACTCAATCAGAAGTGATAGAGCGGAAGGGAGTTATTGTTTTTTAAAAAAGCGCCCCTACGGGGCTGAAAAGTGAATGAAATTGAAAGTCCGTAAGATATGCACCCTCGCTATAGAGGAACCTTCCATAAAAATTTCGTGCAATCCTGTTTAAAGGCGTAAAATTGCAGTTTCTGTGTTTTGGCCTTTGGCCCCTGGTGGCAAAGTGGAGAATCGGATTTGGCCGATTCTTTCACGCGACACACCTTTGGCAAGTGATACATCCCCCACCAAATATGAAACCAAAATCTTCAGTCGTTGAAAGTTATAGAGCGGAAGGGAAGTTTTGTCATTTTTACAAAGCGCCCCCTACAGGGCTGAAAAGTGAACTAAATCGAAAACCCGTATGATATATTATAATCCTTGCCAGATGAACGTACCATAAAAATTTCGTGAAATTCCGTTTAATTTAGTATTAAAGGCGTAATTGCAGTTTTTGTGTTTTGGCCTTTGGCCCCTGGTGGCAAAGTGGAGAATCGGATTTGGCCGATTCTTTCACGCGACACACATTTGGCAAGTGATACATCCCCCCACCAAATATGAAACCAAAATCTTCAGTCGTTGTTTGTTATAGAGCGGAAGGGAAGTTTTGTCATTTTTACAAAGCGCCCCCTACAGGGCTGAAAAGTGAACTAAATCGAAAACCCGCATGATATATTATGTATCCTTGCCAGATGAACGTACCATAAAAATTTCGTGTCATTCCGTTCGGTATTAAAGGCGTAATTGCATGTTTTGGCCTTTGGCCCCCTGGTGGCAAAGTGGAGAATCAGATTTGGACGATTCTTTCACGCGACACACCTTTGGCAAGTGATACATCCCCCCACCAAATATGAAACCAAAATCTTCAGTCGTTCTAAAGTTATAGAGCGGAAGGGAACTTTTGTCATTTTTACAAAGCGCCCCTACAGGGCTGAAAAGTGAACTAAATCGAAAACCCGTACCGGTATGATATATTATGTATCCTTGCCAGATGAACGTACCATAAAAATTTCGTGTAATTCCGTTAAAGGCGTACAAAAAGCAGTTTTTGTGTTTTGGCCTTTGGCCCCCTGGTGGCAAAGTGGAGAATAGGATTTGGCCGATTCTTTCACGCGACACACCTTTGGCATGTGATACATCCCCCCACCAAATATGAAACCAAAATCTTCAGTCGTTCTTAAGTTATAGAGCGGAAGGGAACTTTCGTCATTTTTACAAAGTGCCCCCTACAGGGCTGAAAAGTGAACTAAATCGAAAACCCGTATGATATATTATGTATCCTTGCCAGATGAACGTACCATAAAAATTTCGTGAAATTCCGTTAAGTATTAAAGGCGTAATTGCAGTTTTTGTGTTTTGGCCTTTGGCCCCCTAGTGGCAAAGTAGCGGAGAATCGGATTTGGTCGATTCTTTCACGCGACACACCTTTGACCCGTGATACATCCTCCCACCAAATATGAACCGAAAATCTTTAGTCGTTCTCAAGTTATAGAGCGGAAGGGACAAGTAGCGGCGAGCGCCGAGCACCGAGCGCCGAGCGGCATACGCGGACGGACGAGCGGTAATTTCAAGTCCCCCTCCGAGGGCTCCGGAGGACAATTAGGCCTAGGCCTAGGTAGGCCTCGAGGCCTTGGCCTTGGTTTGGGCCTCCACACATGGCCGTAGGAACAGCGGGGCATCTGCCCCCCCCCCAATATTTGGCTTGTCAAAAATTAAAAAATAGGCAGGATCACCAAAAGCCCAAGTCCATTTAGCCAATGACCACATTTTCATGGCCATGGTGTCCAATTTTGCCCTCAAATGCCAGGAAATGGCATAAAAAGCACTTTGTTGTATTTCCTAAAATTTTCCCGGACCCCCCACCAATATTTCGCATCGCGCCTTCGGCGCTCTATGCTGAGGACTACGGTAGGCCTATGGCTACGGTCCAGGACTTTATAGAATCTCTGCCCCCTCAACCGCCACGACGTTCCTACAGCCCTGCCACAGTCCACGGCCTACCCTGAGCTTTTCTTTTAGCCTACGCCATCCATCCAAAACCCCTCAATAGGCATGTTTAAAGTGGCTGTGCCTTGGCCTGAGGCCTATTCTGATCATCATGCTGTGCTGATGAGATAATGTTGAGAATGACCCATTTAAAACCAAAATTTGAACATTTGTAGGCCTATTGGCCTAACATGCTAAGGGGGGCCTAGGCCTAGCTAGGGCCTATACCATTCCCCGTTGCCGTTCATCATGTTCATGGCATGCATCATGTGCATGGGCCATGGCCATGATGATGGCGCGGCGGCGGAGACCACCATGCCATGCTTTGAACATGTTGAAAAAAAGGCATAAAATTGCCGATTTTGGACCTCGAATTGAAACCAAATCATGGTAAATTCGGCCGTAACTCAACTCACCTTCATCATTCAGTGACGGTAAGGCCGGTCGCTAAGCCACAATAGCTAGCCTACCTAAAACATAGTCAAAATGTCATGAATGTCCCGCGCGATAAACTTCATGAACCGGAGAACTTTCCAATCCAAGCCAATTGTTCGATCTTCGCCAGATTTTCGTCTCGATGACGTCATTGCCGCGTTTTGGTTGAAGGCCTACACATCGTCATGAATATTAATTGGCCTGGGCGCCTTGCTTTTAACACACGATGCAGTAGGCATTGCCACGTGGTGGAAGACAATGAAACTAGGACGCACAAACTACTAACAAACTGAGGTATTCCCAAAAAATCCCTGGGACAACTCGGACGGCCATCTCGTGGCGAACTAATGATTTTACAAAGTGAGGTCCTGGAATATTTACCTCACTTTGAAATGTACTCCACTACGTTGGTGTTTAAACAGATCATGTACCTCAGGTCGTGGGATTGGTCAACGCACACACACACACACCATGACCAAAAACAATATGGTTCCCGATCTTGATGATCGGGAACCATAATTAGAGACTTATATCAGTGTGAGTGAAGTGAACACTTTGGGATTCGTGGTAGGCGCCTGTATGCATGATAGCTTCATATTTTCCATGCGTAGTGATTTGTGTCAGATCGTGCATCCTATCGATTTTGGTTGTGCTCCAGCTTCCAATATGGCCGCCAGGTGGCCATCTTGGGTGGTGCATTCTGCTCCATAAAGGGCGGTTTCAATAGGTTGCACCAAGTTGCATGTTGCAGCAACTTGCAACTTGTTGCAAAGTACCTGGGACATTTACACAAAAATCGATGCAACATCCAGCGTGATCGAGTTGCAACAAGTTGCATGCCCGTTTACACATGCAACTTTTATAAAACTTTTTGGTCTCATCAGGTTTATGCAACAAGTATCATGAAGTTGTATATGAAAAGTTGCATGTGTAAACGGGCCTTAACTTGAGAAGTGATCAGTCAACTCAAACTGCATATTTGAGTTTTGTCAGGTGAGCGCATCGCCCATGGGCGACTTGTTATGGTTCCCGATCACTAAGATCGGGAACCATATTGCTTTTGGTCATGGTGTCTGTGTGTGTGTGTAGGTGCGTGTGTGTGTGTGTGTATGTGGGCAACATCTGGCTCCAAATGGCCCAGATGGAGCCACACCTTGCCAAATGTGGGCCACACTCGGGCCATGTCTGCATGGCTGTCTGGGATGTATTTTGACTGATTTCATACAATAAATTTATAAATAAAACCGTAAAATTATTATTCAAACCAGAATTTATACTGAACATCGTTTCATTCCCTAATTTTAGACAAATTCATGGTTTTGAAAACATAACTTACTTTCAAACCATGGAAGTTCATGCAATGTCATGGTTTGCAAACCATGAAAATGGTTTACAAACCATAAAACCGACAAAATTATTTGTTTTCAAACCGTAATAATGTGAACGCATCATGGATTGTAAACATTGCAAATTGCAAAAATCATGGTTTGCAAACCATGATTATCTGCAAAAGCTTCGTTTGGGAAACCATGATTACTGCAAAACTCATGGTTTGCAAACCATGGAAATCGCCGCATCCATGGTGTGCGTATAATTGTATGCGCAGTGGAACATAGACTGGTCTCTGCCCTAATTTCGTTCCGCTCCGCTACACTCGTAGAGTACCTTGAGGGCAGAGGATCAGTCCATTGTTCCACTGCGCATACAATTATACGCATACCATGGATTTGACATTTCCATGGTTTGCAAACCATGAGTTTTGCAGTAATCATGGTTTCCGAAACCATGCTTTTGTGGATTATCATGGTTTGCAAACCATGATATTTGCAATGTTCATTGTTTACAATCCATGACGAGTTCATATTCGTGGTTTGAAAACCAAGAATTTTGCCGATTTTCGTGATTTGCAAACCATGAATTTGCATGAACTATGGTTTGAAATAATTTCGTTATCGTTTGAAAGTAAGGTATGTTTTCAAAACCATGAATTTGTCTGTTTCATGGAAATGAAACCATATGTTTAGTCTAATTGCTGGTTTGAAAAATATTTCCATGGTTTTGTGTATACACTGTACCTTTATTGGATGAAATAAGTCAAAATACGTACATTTATGGTTTGAAACAATAATATTATTTCAAATAATTTTGGTAAACAATTAAATTCCCACATGGCGCCTCATATATGCAAACAGAACATGATGACATTGTAAATATCGTATGGTTCCCGCTGTAGAGGTACTTCTACACGAATGGTACACTGATAGAGATCAAGATATATTGATAGAGATCAGACACATTGATAGAGATCAGGATACATTGACAGAGATCAGGATACCTTGATGTGATGTGATGTGGTGCGGTGCGATGCCATGCGATATGATGACATGACATGACATGATTGACATAGGATATGATATGATATGATGTATGATTTTGACCTTGACCTTGACCTCTGATAATCAAGGTCATTGCATAATCGAAATGGGCATCCTCAATAACCTAAAGTATGGGTCATATCATGTCTCTATCTCTACCACAGGCAGAGATATTTGAAATTGTCAAGTTTGACCTTGACCTCTGACCTTGACCTATGATCATCAAGGTCATTGCACAATCGAAATGGGCATCCTCAACAACCTAAGTATGGGTGCTATCAGACCTGCACTGCTACCACAGACAAAGATATTTCAAATTATCAAGTTTGACCTTGACCTTGACCTCTGATCATCAAGGTCGTTGCATAATCGAAATGGGCATCATCGATAACCTAAGTATGGGTGATATCATGCCTCTATCTCTACCACAGGCAGAGATATTTCAAATTATCAAGTTTGATATATCAAAATCTCATGATACCGGTACTTCAATCACCCAGACACGTGAGGCTGAGAATTTTAACACCATCCAGTCCTTGGATAAGCAGGCATGAACTAAGGCTTGTTTCATGTTGCTCAGTTGACAACATGGAAAGTTATCTCAAAATATCAAATTTGTGATATCGATATCACCATGACCCCTACATCTCAGATCAAAAGTAATCATTCCATTCGATTCCTAGGGTATGAAAACCTAAGGGTAGAACTTGTTTCTGTGCTCTAGGTGCTAAAGGAGCCGAGTTATGGCATCAGATAAAAGCGTGACGGACAAAATATCAAGTCTGATATGTTGATTACATCATGATGGAGGCATCTGATGTTGAAAATGATTAGTTCATTGGATTGCCCAGGTTGACAAACCTAGGGGTAGGATATGTTACCAGGACTGTAGCTGTTGAAGGAGATAAGGTATGAAGGTGTGACAGACGGACAGACATACACACGCACACGCACGCACGCACGCGCACACACACACACGCACACACACACACACACACACACACACACACACACACCATGACCAAAAACAATATGGTTCCCGATCTTGATGATCGGGAACCATAATTAGAGACTTATATCAGTGTGAGTGAAGTGAACACTTTGGGATTCGTGGTAGGCGCCTGTATGCATGATAGCTTCATATTTTCCATGCGTAGTGATTTGTGTCAGATCGTGCATCCTATCGATTTTGGTTGTGCTCCAGCTTCCAATATGGCCGCCAGGTGGCCATCTTGGGTGGTGCATTCTGCTCCATAAAGGGCGGTTTCAATAGGTTGCACCAAGTTGCATGTTGCAGCAACTTGCAACTTGTTGCAAAGTACCTGGGACATTTACACAAAAATCGATGCAACATCCAGCGTGATCGAGTTGCAACAAGTTGCATGCCCGTTTACACATGCAACTTTTATAAAACTTTTTGGTCTCATCAGGTTTATGCAACAAGTATCATGAAGTTGTATANCAATGACCTTAACGATCAAAGGTCAAGGTCAAGGTCAAACTTGAGAATTTGAAATATCTATGCCCGTGATACAGATAGAGACATGATATCACCCATACTTAGGTTATTGAGGCTGCCCATTTTGATTATGCAATGACCTTGATGAGCAGATATCAAGGTCAAGGTCAACCATGAGATGAGTTATTGGCATGAGATCAAGTTCTGTGGGATTCAGCTTCGTGTCCATCAGTCAATGTATCCACATCTCTGTCAATGTATCCTGATCTCTATCAATGTATCCTGATCTCTATCAATGCATCTGACCTCTATCAATGTATCCTGATCTCTATCAATGTATCTTCATCTCTGTCAATGTAAAAGTTCATGTAAAAGTACCTAATCGGGAACCATACGACATTTACAATGTCATCTTGTTGTTTGTTTTTGCAAACTGTCCGCCAAAGCCTCAGAATGACAGAGGTACATGGAAAACATAGTAAGTGCTCCACTCGGTCATAGCTTCCCAAAGAAAAAACCTAGTAAGAGCACACTTATGGCAAGCGGATTGTCCAGTTATTCAAAAACCTATATTTTTGCACTAGTTTTATGCTCATAAAACATAGTTTTTGTGGATAAAATATATGTTTTTTGACTAAAAAAACTAGTTTTTGTCTAAAACCAAGTTTTATAGAAGAAAACTTAGTTTTTTGCTTCATAAAATATAGGTTTTTATCAAAAAACTTAGTTTTTGACAAAAAACTATATTTTATGACAAAAAAACTGGTTTTATGCCAAACAACCCCCATTTTATCGACAAAAATGTAAGTTTCTGCACTGAAATGTCCAGTTATTCCATAAAACTAAGTTTATCAGTCAAAAAACCAAGTTTTTTTTTACTAAAACCAAGTTTTATGCCATAAAAAGTAGTTTTTTTTATAAAAACTAGGTTTTTGTACGCCGTTTGTCCAGTTATTCAAGAAACTTATATTTTTGACAAAAATACTGGTTTTATTGAAGAAAAACTAAGTTTTTCCATAAAACCAGGTTTTTTGAGCATAAATATACTGGTAGGTTTCTTGGCTATTTGTCCAGTTATTACCGCAACTAAGATTTTTAAACAAAAAACTAAGTTTTTACCGCTGATTGAAAAACCTATATTTTATCGCAAAAAACTAGGTTTTTTGCATAAAAACCAGGTTTTGTTGTAGAAATATAAGTTTTATGACAAAAACTAAGTTTTTTAGGATAAAAACTTAGTTTTTATCAAAAAAACTATATTTTGTCCACAAAAACTAAGTTTTTTAAGCATATAAAACTAAGTTTTATTGCAAAAATATAGGTTTTTTGAATAACTGGACAATCCGCTCAGACCTTTAGATTCCCCTGAGAAAGAAACACCCTGTATTTTTTCCATGCTAATTTGGGGACATTAGGCGCATCGTGATTTTGTCGATCGAGGACCAGTTCAAAGTTTATTCAGTGAAAAACACACACTGGGGATCAAACAGGTGTATTGTAAACAAGAAAAGGACATCGGAGCGATGTCAATGGTTTCCGATGAGAAGTTTACTACTCTGGAGCTAGTTAACTGTGACCTTGACCTCTGACCTTGAGAAGTATTGCGTAACTGGAACACGGATCCTTGATTTAACTTTAGGAAGGAGATGGTTAATTCTGGCTTCTAATAAGTTTTCTCCTGAAATTCTGAGCTACACTTTAGAACTGTTTGACCTTGACCTTGAACTCTGGCCTTCAAGGTCATTGCGTAATCTGGAAGCTCATCCTTCATAACCTAGGTGTAGGTGAAGGTTTTAGGCTTCCACCATCACCAGGTTCTGACTCATGTTATTTGTGACAGTTGACTGTGACCTTGACCTCTGACCTTGAGAAGTATTGCGTAACTGGAACAGGATTCCTGATAAAACCTGTCGGGGATGGTTAATTCAGGCTTCTTAATCGTTTTCTCCTGAAATTCAGAGGAGATTTGCACTTTAGAACGGTTTGACCTTGACCTTGACCTCTGACCTTCAAGGTCATTGTGTAATCTGAAAGCTCATCCTTGATAACCTAGGTGTAGCTGAAGGTTTTACGCATCTACCATCACCAGGTTCCGAGTTATCTCATATTATCAAATTTGAATATCAAATCTCACCATGATATCAGCGAATATCATGCGACCGAGCAGGTGCAAACTGAAAATTTCAATTGCAATAACATCCGTGGATGAGCTATGATGTTGTGATACCAGTTTCAAGTCGCTTACTGTGGCAGATCTCCCGATATGTCAAAATATCAAATTTGATATATCAATATCATTATGATGCTGACACTGGAGGATAAATTCGTTGATGCCAGTATCTTGCCAAGGGTCATAAACATAGGGAAGGAACTTGTTACTAGTGCT
>NMRB01001033.1:0-34962 GCA_002633025.1 Notospermus geniculatus | reverse complement strand
ATTCCGGACCGACTTTTATATTATCGTGCGTCGCGTATCTTCTATCCGTGTTCTGTGATATTTAACTGTGTGTGTTGCATTGACTCTGGGCGCCGCCGCTCATAACGTTCGTCTTGCGCGGCCTTCGCATAGGCCTACATTTGACTGTCTCCGTATGTGCCGTGTGGACTTTTAAATGGACAGTGTGTGTGTTTGAAGATATTATCTGTGTTCTTATGTAAATATTTATTTCATTTAGTTTCTTAATTATATTATAATCTTGTTTTAATTAGTTGTCGTTACTCCTCAATCTGCCGCTCCGTCACATTGGTACCAGAAGTGGGGTAATGCCTGATTGAGGAGTACACGTATTGGTATTGGTTTTGTGTGTGATTTGTAAGTGTTGGTGACCCGGAGGGTTTTTTTTTAAGCCGTGTTTTTGGGTGTTTTGTTTTTATAGGAGTGGTTGAGGTAAATGGGATTTGAGATTGCATTGCAGCATTGATGTTTTTCTCTTGGTGTATTCTTGTGTTCTTGTGCGTGTTGCTTCACGCCAGTGTGTGGCTGGCCAATATGGCTCTGCCTAAGAATCTAGAGAAGTTAACTTTGGCTGAATTGAGAGGCCTTTGTGACGAACGAAGTTTAGACTATGGTGGTCTTCTTAAAGGCCAGGTTATTGAACTCTTGAAGGCGTCTGAATCGAGGCCCAGTGTTGTTAAGTCTATAGTTGAGAGCTTCCATGAGCACACTCCTAAGGGCAAGTCTACCCCCGTTAAAGCGGCTGTAGGTGCTGTTGCAATGGAGGGTGGAACTGATTCGAAAGAACCTAATGTTGCGCTAGAAATAAAGAAACTTGAGTTGGAATTGGAATTTGAGAGAGAAAAACAGAGGTATGGTTTGGAACTTGAGAGGGAGAAACAACTCAGCAATCAGCTTGGTATAATCAGACCTGGTAGATTCAGAGAGCTGGCCGTAAACAAATTCTCCAGCTTCCTCCTGAAGACGTGGAAGAATTTCGTCCAACCTCTCGTCATCCGACCAACCAAGCCGCTTGCTGACATCACTGAATCTGTTAATCCAAATCTCCCAAGTCTCTTTGCCTGTGAAAGCTGGGAATTTAGCCCTTTGCGTGCGGGGTACAGTTGAAAGGTGTACCATTTCGCAACATGAATTTCTGATGTCTCTACAAAAACGCGCCTAGCTCCCAAAATATGCAACCAAAACTGGCGACAAGACACTCATTCTGGAGGCAACTAAATGGGCCACGACCTCATGCAGGTTTCCTTCTTCCAAAATGTCTGTGAGAGAAACAGGAGAGAGCCGAAGATGCAAGTTGTGACGAAATAGTCGCATTTGGACTACGTTTTCGTCAGGTTACCAATCTTTAAACGTCTATAACTCGAAAACCGCTGCTCCTACGCGTCTGTCGCTGGGTCAAAATGAAGCTACTTTTTTCCCCTCTTTCTTTTGGCGCCAGTCGCGTCGTCGTAGCTGCTTCCGTTCCGGAGACACGGCCATTTTGTCACAACTAGTCAGATTTGCACTTTGGAGTCTGTCAGTCAAGACCCCGGGACAACCGTTAAAACGCAATTTTAGCCAGGTTTCTTCAAACAGAGCANTCGCATTAAAAAATCTGCAAGCAGAATATCAATTGGTCCACTGTATACGATTCTAGGTCAGTTTGAATGCACAAGGGTGTGTGCTACAGGCCAAAGACGTATATATACGCCATCCGCACGCAAGGGGTTAGGCCTATGTCTATTCCTACTAGAACCACTAGTGCTAGTACTAACTGAAGTAGCTGAACTCCTACATGTCTTAACACTGGCCTCGGACTCACTATCACTATCTGAACCACTACTACTAGAATCAGCAGGCGATTTTGCCTTCCTACGGGATTTAGGCCTACGACTTGGGCCTATCTTTGCATTATCTGCAAAACCTACAGTAACTTTCGGCGAACTAGGCCTACTGGAACTACTTGACTGACAATTCTGACATGTCCGAGAAATCTCCTGAACCTCACCTAACTTGACCTTTAGATCGTCAGTGACTGAAGTGAACTTACTAGACTGTTTCTGGAAAGCCCTTTCCAGAGCACTAAACTGCTTATTCTGAGAGGCAATATGGTCCTGGGCCTGGCCTGTCAACAACTCAGTTGACTTTGTAAGGGTCCTATTAAATTCTGACAACAAATCTGCTTGAGACTCTATCAGTCTCCTCTGTTCCTGCAAACATTCCCTAAACTCCTCCTGAGTTTTGGAAACTCTGCGGAGTGCTTTAGTCACACTATTCTGCAACTCACGTTGCCCATCCTCAAACATGGCACCTAAACTATCAATAACTTCATGCCTATCAGTCTGTACTACTTCTTTTAGGCCTACCAGCACAGTTGCCATGTTCATCAACAAATCTGGGAGGTCAACTAGGCCTAATTGTTCTAAAGTACCGGTAGACGTTTTCCCACCTTTCTCACCCAACTCGGCATCAACTAAAGTGACATCTTCTGAACCGTTTCCAACATTAACAGCTTCAACCACACTCTCATCTGCCTGATCCCGAGTATCAGGAGTCTGAAGCTCAGTTTGCTCCTCTTGAGACAAACTTTTAGCAGAACTACGAGTTTTTGGCTTCTCCATAGTTGACCAATAAAATACCAAAACTAACGGGAAACTAGAAAAGGTTAGGTTCGATCACGGGATTGATTTAACAGTTCCTCAATAGAACAAACCAATCCCACCGCTGCCACCAAAAATGTGACGAATATTTGCCCTAGTTAATTCTCCGAGCGGTCAGAATGGCAAACAGATCGTGCACATCTGACGATGTCACTTCGAGTCGATTCAGAGCAGGGAAAGAGAAAGGAGGAGAAACATGTAAAGTNATTATGCAAGATTGTTGATAGATCATTCATTAGTTCATATCATTCATTTTCTACCCTCCCACATCTTTCCAGGCCGAGTTCTCCTCCTTTGATCATGCCTTGATTCATGAACACGTGTCAGGCAAAGACATAAACAAGCAGCAGAACATCAAGTTTTCAAAACATGATACCGATTCATTGACACCTGGGAAATTCATCCTGGCATATTTCAATAAGAAGAAAAACTGTGTGGTTGGCTTCAGTAATTACTTTGAAGTAAGTTGATTATCAAGTACATTACTTGAGTTAAGCATAATAAGCAATCATCTCTTAGGTCAACTCTTTTCTTCATTAACTGGTCTGGTCTTTTGCATTGTCTTGTCTTTGGCATTATTTGATCTTTTGCATTTCAGATTAGACCCTCAGCCAAAGGTGGGAAGAAATAAGGCAGCTTAATACCCCTACATGTACTTAACTTTACCTGGACTGTGCACCATCTCATGATCGGTCTCCCCTACTTCTTGAGCCTGTCTTTATATATGATACATGTTGTAGCCAAATGTATGGCTGTATCAAGATTCTAGCGTATGTGACCATATGGGTGAAAGTATGATATACAGGAAGTGCAATGGAAACGGGCATTTAGCAATGCCTCTGGGAGCACATGTGGTGTTGGCACATCGTATCCATGACGTAACTCCGACAGTGTCCGCCATTGCTGACGTCAGGGGTGGTGAGCAAAATTCATTGCTTTGCTGAAGAAAGCTGGTGGGCAAAACGTGCAACGTCACAACGTCATGTAGGCCTGGGCCTACGTCATGGATACGATGAATACAGATACATGTAAAGTTCTGATATTTTCAAGAATCTCTGTTAGTGTTATTGCCTTATGTGTTAGACATGTTCCTAAGGCTGCAATCACATAGAACTCATACATGCTACACGCACACGCCTGTTAACAAAGGCTTCACAAAGGGTTCGCGACCGTGAAGCCTTTGGTAACAGGCGTGTACGTGTAGCGTGTAGTTCTATGTGATTGCAGCCTAAGGCATGTTTGGGTGCAATTAAATGTACCGATACTTTGTACTGATGTTTTCTGTAATCTCCGTTAGTGTTAGTGCCTTAGGCTATCAAAGCCAAAGTTGAGCTCAAATTTGATTGTGTCTCTGGCCTTATGTACTGCAGGAATTCCAAAAAATCATGACATTGAGAGAACTTCCAGGGAAATCTAAAAGCATTTTACAAACAGGATTTTGATAATGCCTTAAAAACCACTGCTTTAATGGTTCTAGTCGGTTGGTTGTGTATTGACCATTATTCTTCTCATGACAGCATAAATTTTGAATGTTGCTCCCTTAATGTGCAAACCTAATATTGACTGTTGAATCAGTGACAACTTGGATTCATTCCAACCATGTCGACCTACATGTATGTTGTGATGTAACTATGAATATGAGGCAAAGGGCAGACTACATAGTATATATGTATTTTTTTTCTGAACTTGAAAGTTTGCAGGTAGGCCCACACTAAGGACTTTGTTATACGTACATGTACATGTACTTTAATAATTCAGTGTTGTTACATGTATTAACTAAAATGTTTGTTGTGAAGAACGTGACATACAATTATGCTTTGTTCAAAAGTCTCCTGCAGATGTTGTTCATATTCACTGCTGATAAGTTTACATTTTGCTGATGATACAAAAGAGTTATTACTGAAACTATGGTCTTTTGTGTTGAGTGACTTGACATTGTCGACAATGGTCCACTTTTTTAGGAGCAGGGTACTTTGTTGTGAACAATACGGGTGTTTAAAGAATTGCCCCTAGAACAAGAGTATCTTTACTTTCTCAGTCAATCAAGTTTAATTTCGATGCTACAATCACATTTGGGGCTGGGTTAATAGGCTTTATAAAATTGCAATTAAAAATGACCATCCTTTTCTGGAAGTTGATGTGTTCGTACAATCTGGGAATGTTTATTGACATTTTGTACATCATGTATATCATACAGAATGTTTGGTGCTATGACAGCTTTGCTAATCACGAAGATCACGGCCGAACAAGGAAATTTGGCTTCTAATGGGATAAAATAGCAAGTCGATCGGCTTCTAGTGTGGCATTAAATTCAGGAGTAACTGACTTTGCCAAAAGGGATGAAAGTGGCTGGCGATTCAAGTTACTTCAGTCAGGCAGTATTATCATATACCTTCAAGGGCAACTACTAAATGCAAACCCATCTCTGTTTGGAGACTTTTCATATATCAGACCTGTTATGATATTATGACTTATGTCCATGTGCTCTATATACATGTACCCGGTAAAACTCTTGATATGTTGTTTGTGATTCATCTATACACAATTCGATAAATTTCTATCATATATTTATGTATCTTTTCATACTGGGTTGGAAATTTATACTTTGAATTCTAGTTATTTATAATATCTTACATTCCCTGTTATCCTAAGTAATAGAATGCAGCGGTTGACACATTAGATACAGTATCCTCGTGACAGGAAGTGTTGTCTCTTGTACTGCTTTGAAACTTTGGGAAACATTTTAATGTTTGTTGGGTTGTGCCATTATCATGGTGAGTGATATATCGGGTGTCCCAAAAAAAGTGAACCGCTTTTTGACAAGTATTTTCACAGCGATAGATAAACCGAATTCATTGAAATTTTTCACAGAGTAACATCAGGTTACCATCAACACGTCTGCAAAATATCTAAGAGATCGGTCACACATTGTGCGAGTATTGTCAAATTCAAAACAGCATGTCAAAAAATCCAATATCAGAGCTAATGCAATGTGACCTTCATCATGTTCACGCAGGTGTTGACATGCTGTTTTGAATTTGACAATGCTCGCATAATTTGCGACCGATCTCCTAGATATTTCGTGGACGTGTTGATGATACCCTAAGGTTACTCTGTGAAAAATTCCAATGAATTCGGTTTATCTATCGCTGAGAAAATACTTGTCAAAAAAAGCGGTTCACTTTTTTTGGGACACCCGATATATATGCTGCACTGGTTGCAGTAACAATAGATTTTCTGTTGTTCATCATTAGTTAAAGACATTAGGAAAGGCGTATAATCTACATATATCAACTGCTGTTTAGGCCTTTACAGTCTTGGCCCTTCATACAGGGCACTACTGCATGTAGTTGAACATTACTTATTTCCTGATAAAGTCTGTGTAGGCCTATATATACCAACAATGTCTTTATTGCAACTTGCCATGACACTATGTGATCATATCTGTCAAATGACATTTAACCCCTTAACTGGGTACGGCATACTATTACGTCATTACGAAATCCGGGGAACCCCTGTGAAAACAACTGAGGATCGCAGCTAGCGTAAGGCGCAATAGTACGCCTTGCAAGGAAATGGCACATCACAGTGCGTAGGACGTTATATCACGTCCAGAACCTTATGTGTCAAATACTTTTTTCGGCCAATTTTTTAAGAAAGAAAAATTTGAACTAAAAAAATTACAGTTGAGGGGTTAAAGCAGCATTTCACCAGTGCTCTTGCCTCTTTACCAGATTGGGTCAGGTTTTTTGTGGACATTTACTACATGTAATGTTGATGTGTGCAATACATGATAAATAATGTAACTATGCAGTTGTTGTTCCTTATTCAAGTTAGTACATTGATAGAAAATGATAGTGATTTCAAAACATGTATTTCTAGTTTATTGAATATAAACTTTCCTTTTGAATATATCAACCATAGGTTCAACAATTTCTTATTTACATAAAAACATCAGTAGATATCACATCTATTCTAAATGTACAGTACAAAATGATTTTGATTCATATCAAAATACAAGAAAATTGTGGACACGTTATTTCCATCATGGATGGACATGGATTGTGTGAACATACTGCTACATTTCTGATGTCAGTGATGAAGTAAAGAATGCATTCATGACCAACGAAACAACACCCACTGATTGACAGAAATATGGAAAGATTGGGACAAAACACCTTTTATTTGCATACTTGAAGAACTGGCTTGATGTGACTGCATGGATTATAATTCTCTACCAAAGTCATTCATCCTAGCTCGATGACGCCCCAGCTGTTGACTGGGCAAGGGCTTCTGATCGCTTAATTTCTTGTGTGATTTGAGTCAAGTCCTGGATAAACTGTTGGATTCTGTTCAATTGGTCATTTGTCTCCTCAATGGGGACATCTGAGGCCTGTTTCTGGTGTCTGTTCACCAACTGGAACAAGTTGTGAGTGGCCCTGGAAAAGAAGGTGCGATTATGAATATATCGGGTGGGCCAAAAAAAACGCATCGAACTTCAAATCTTGATTTCTCAACAACTGTCTATTATAACTCAATGAAATTTGGTGCCGTATAATGTAAAGATGTTTTGTTTCATGTGTGAAATTTTTGCATTGATACCTTTGGTATTAGCACCGTATCGCTCAATTTAAAAATCATTGTAAAAATGTGTGATTCCGGAATCCAATAAGATATGAAAAATCCCGTCCCGAACTTCACGTTTCTATTTCTCAATAACTATTCATTATAACCCAATGAAAATTAACTCAATACTGTTCCTTGGCTATGCCGCTAAAATGTGAAAGTTTCAACACATTATCTTTGGTATTAAGATTGTGGTGTCAAATGTAAAAACCATAGTAATCATTCATCATATTTTAGGAGACAATGGTGAAACTTCGAAACGCTCGATTCCAATATGGCGTTATAGTAATGAGCGCCACAGGGTAGATATTAAAGTTATTGGTTTAATACTTTCACATATTAGGGGCAATACCATGGAGCAGTGTTATGCAAAATTTCACTGAGTTGTAGTAAAGCTTTTATGAGAAATGAAAATTTAAAATTTGGGAATTTTTCATCCACTCGTATTTTACCGGATTCCGGAATCGCATTTTTTTACAATGATTTTTAAATTGCGTGATACGGTGCTAATACCAAAGGTATCAATGCAAAAATTTCACACGTTCAACAAAACATCTTTAAATGATACGGTACCAAATTTCATTGAATTATAATGGGCAGTTGTCGAGAAATCAAGATTTGAAGTTCGATGCGTTTTTTTTGNAGCGTGGGGTTGCACGATAATATGATAATGTTTTGGCGTTGTTTACATGGACTAATCATCGATTTTTGGCGATCGCGAAGACGATCAGTGGTCAATAATTGATCCACTTGAATCACTTTATACCGCCGCCCACATAGCTAGTTAGTTTAGGCACATCAGGCTTTTGGAAGTGACTTTTATTGGCCAATGTTGACAAAAAATGCACCCAATGCATTGCACAATGTATTGTAAATGTACAGCGGTGGCGCTGATGGTTGGGCCCGTCCCGCCTCGCTGATTTATGCTGATTAGCCATGTGCTAGGTGCGATAAGGCCTATTGTAGGCCTCGGCCTAAATGTACAGCGGGGGCGCTGATGTTTGGGCCTTTCCGCCACCTGCTGGCTGGTTTCACACGGGACGTGCTAGGTGCGATAGGCCTATAATGTAAGGCCTAGTATTAGTATAGGTCAGTATAATACTTCCAAGCTAGTAGGCCTATTATAGGCCTACGTAGGCTACTAGGGCAGGCCGGCAATATTATCGATGAGGGGACCCTAAAATAAATCATGTAAATCTCAGTTATTAGGCCTACCATAGATTTTCATGAATAACGGCTTGTCTTTAAAAGTTAAGGTATTTATCTTTTCATTACAGTCAAAATTTGGTCATCTTCGCTTCAAGAATCATGTTTTTGAAGCAAAGATTGTGGTGTAGTTTCGGTGTTTACAATCCGTAAAATCGCAGAATCGTGACGAAAAAATGTGGTCAGGAGTTGGTCAAAAACACACGATTTAGGCAGTATTCTTCCGTCCCTATATAGGAAACGAAAACTTGCCCACATTTTTTGCCCACATTTTTTACCTACTAACAAACTTAAAGACCAGACTAGACCAGAATCTGGGCAATGTGGGCATTAAATTGACACTTCGTAATGGACGGAGATGGGGATTCCCCACCGATCGGTGCTGCCACTGACGTGAAATGAAGTAACAACGGCCATGTTCATCGAGCGAATGTGGTGCGAATTTAATGCCCACATTGCCCGGATTCTGGTCTAGTCTGGTCTTTAAGTTTGTTAGTAGTTTAAAAATGTGGGCAAGTTTTCGTTTCCTATATAGGGACGGAAGAATACTGCCTAAATACTGTGTTTTTGACCAACTTGTGACCACATTTTTGCCGTCAGGATTCTACGATTTTACGGAATGTAAACACCAAAACCTGTCCACAATCTTCGCTTCAAAAACATGATTTTTGAAGAAAAAATTACCAGATTTTTACTCTCATGAAAAGATGAATACCTTAACTTTTAAAGACAAGCCGTTATTCATGAAAAAGAATCATAATAACTGAGATTTTCATGATTTATTTTAGGGTCCCCTCATCGATAATATTGCCGGCAGGCCTAGGCCTACCGGTACACGATTGGTGATGATGATCAGTGATGATGGTGGTGGGCGCGCGGTGATGATCATCATGATGATCATGATGATAGGGGCCTATATATGATGATAGGGGCCTACCATGCACACAGACCACAGCCACAGCAGTGACAGTGAGTGACAGACAGCATGCATGACATGCATAGGCCTACAATACATGCATGACACTTGACAGCAGACACGGCAGCGACTGCGCGTGTCTGCGGATTAGGCTAGCCACAAATCACGCTGAATATACGAACAAACATCACTTTCTATGGTTGACATCTTATGGGATTTGACACCAACAATGTTACTTACCGTAAAACAAAACATACCCGCACAGATGTGCTTTATTTACTTATTTATTTCAGCTTTAAAAGTCTGAAGTGACACGGGAATCAAATCGCCGGTTTGCGGAAGAAACGTGCGAGTACCAATGCGCATGCTCTGTAGGTCTCACTTACCAGTAAGAACGTCTCGCTTCTGCCACTCTCCAATCCCACAAGGCCAGGCGGTACGGCGTACCGTGTTTTGGGTTACTGCACTTCTGCGGCGAAACTGTGTGACCTGGGTGTTGGAGAGTGGCCAGTTCTCCACGGCGTTCTGTTCAGACGCAGCGCTGTGTGGAGGTTGGAATACGCGAATATGATATATCGAAAAAGCTACAAATTTCACCCAAATTTCGCACTATTTGTGCACTTATGACCCCAAGAATCAATAGGATTCTGTGTAATATGCTCATCTACCATTTCTGAAAATTTTACCGCGATACATGGCGTTTTTCGTTAGTTATCGTGGGGACACCGCAGATTGGATGGAGAGATCCAGAGAGAGAGAGAAATTCAGTAAAAACAAGGAAGACCGCCCCATTGATGGGGGCGGTCTTAATTATTCATAATTCTCTGTTATAAATACTTTTATATACATCAGAGTTTAAAACAGAAGTACCAGTTTCGCTGGTCAACAAAAATATGTAATGGTAACAGAAGGCTTGCGATGGGTTCTGTGGCGGAAGACGGCACTTCCGTGTCAAATTTATCTGCTTTACTGTTTCTTAGCACATTTACTATAAATTAGGAGCAATCAACAAATCCATTGTATTGGCTAATTCTTTTTAAATGCACACTTGCCCTGAACAATTTCTGTTCCACACAACAACTATCTAATACAGTTCAATCTCCCAAAGCAGACACCTCTGCCAGAGGTCAGACTGGAAGAGACGGAATGATAATGACATCATAGGAATGAACAGCTCATGAATTTCAACCTCAAGGGAAATAAATTACTGTAAATTCAAGAGAAATCAACTGATTTTTACTTTGCAACACAGCAGTCAAATCAAGAAGATATCAAATGTCAATCCACAGAAAGTTACTGGATGTTGCCAATATGTTTTCAACCCATCATTTCAAATCCACAAGGGCCAAAATCATGATTCCATCAATGAACCAAGACACCTCTAACTTCTTGAAGGCCTCTATCCATTGTTGGCAACCCAGGAGTACATCCAGAGATTTAGAGTTTCGCTTTGCCAGGTTTCGGTTGGAATTCCTTCAGTTTCATTGCCAGTCCCATGTTCCCTTTGATCTTGAGCTTTCCTCTGAAAAATGCCTGAAAGAGGATTATTGCTATGCATGAATAGTTTACAGGTTATTCCTATTGACTTTAACACCAACAGTCCAAAAAGCATGAATCAAGGCAAACAAAGATTGTCAAGTCTGGGACTGCAGGTTTATTTCAAACAAGATCATAGGGATGGGGGACTTATGAGACAATAGTGGGTGCTCCAATTTTGCCCAACAATGCACTGTGATCTGATGTGACAGTAAGAGCTTTGAGCTATCCAGCCATCGTAAGTTGGTGTAACATTAGAATCTCTACCATTTTAATCCAACACATTGTCATACTTACGGTTTGTGCATTGAGCTTTCCTGTCATCATGGCAAGTAAATCACCATCCGTCATTGTGATTGTACAGTCAGCTTTATTCTTATCACCATATCGCACATCACCTTTTCCATTCTTGACATCCACAAACCATACTCCCTCTTTGCCTCCGGGGCCATCCTTCACAATAAAACTGAAGGTACCCTTCATCTTCTTCACCAAGGCCTCACCACCCTAAATAGAAAATAAGAAATGAGGAGGCAAATCTAGAGATACTAGTTAATGTCACATGGCATTCGTTCATCCTTGGGACCATTAGTTATGCCATGAAGGCACATGTATCCAGTTGGCAGGAATCCAAGTCCACCTGGAGTCGTGATCTGATTTTACTGTCATTCGGACTTGCATTCCCATTCCTACAACCTTTTTAAACTCATGAACTGTGGTAGGCTGCTACCGAACACACTGACCAAGGAAGTAATAAATAACTATTGAGGTACATCCAGAAAGAAATGTGACCCTTCACAGCAAAACTAGTCGCATGTCGCTCTTACCTTGGCAGGATGAGACCAAATGTTCGTCAGTTTCAATCTTGCCCGTCCGTAATGAAATCTAAGCAATCTATTTCTTCCATTCTCTCCTGGTGTCATCTTAGTTCATTTGAGGTTCACCTTCTGAGCGACATGCAACTGATTTTGCTGTGACCGGTCACAAATGAGTTACCAACCTTTTCAAGTGCTGCTTTCATTTCACTGAAGACAGGGGCACATTTGAAGTCACTTCCTGCACCTGTAGCACTTGTAGGGACGGCTTGGACACGACCACTAAAATTGAAATCAATCATTCATCAGCCATGCAAAGTCTAAGAGTAGGCAATAAAACCGAATACTTTAATTCGACTCCTATATTTGTCATAAACTTTCTATAGTACTCACCCTTTTGGTGGGAATCCCAGTTTGTACATTGCAACCACAACAGCCCCACCAAGCCCAATATTGTGTTGAAGGGCGATCTTGGCCTTGGGCACCTGGCGTTTGCCAGCTAAGCCTCGCAACTGCCAGCAGAGCTCTGAACACTGGGCAAGGCCTGTAGCACCGAGGGGATGGCCCTTGGATATCAAGCCACCACTTGGGTTCACGACGTATTTGCCACCATAGGTATTGTCTCCTCTGTCGATGAACTTGCCAGCTTCTCCTGAAAAGAGATTCATGTATGAGTTGACACAATATTTCAGTAATGGATAACTATTGTATTTTTCACACTCTAAGGCACAGGATTTTCCCTCGAAAAAGCCCTCCAAATTGGTAGTCCAGAAGTGCCTGGTAAAGGAAATTCAGAGCGTCCATTCTTAGCCTTACCTACCTCTCCCACAGAGACCAAGCGCTTCATATGTGATCAGTTCATTGGCTGAGAAACAATCGTGGAGTTCAATTACATCAACATCAGTGGGTCTGTAGCCAGCCTTTGCATATACCCTTCCGGCAGCTGCCTTTGATACATCAAAACCAACCTGGTAGAAAAAGGAAATCGAAGCAACCATTTAATAAAGTTACCCCACAATCATCAATATGTTAAAACCCAGCTACCCATGAAGACTTTCTCACTTCACGTTTTGAAGCTTTGATCGACATCACCAGGCAGGTGTAAGGGTTGACTTTCACAGGCATATGTTACATTTGGCACAGGTCAGGTTTATGGAACGAGATTTACAGCCCTCCACTCCAGTTCCAGTAGCACTCCCCATATAATACTCATAAGCTGAAACAGATCACATGTCAGCTCACCATCTTCTGACAGCTATTTTCTTCAAAGGTACTTGGAAAGTCAGTAGCCATCTCCATTGCAAGAATCTCTACTGCTTGATTCTCCAGTCCATGCTTCCTAACAAAGTCCTCACTGGCGACAATAACGGCAGCTCCACCATCTGATGTAGGACTGCAACATACGTTAGCATCCGATCATAAACAAATTGGCCACGGAAGCAGACTGATAAATCTGGTGCAAAACTGACAAAGGAACTAAAGGCCTGACTAAAGTTTTTCTATCTTACCAGCATTGGAGCTTGGTGAGAGGGTCATGGACTGTACGTGAACCCATGATTTCTTCAAGGGTGTATTCGTCACGGAACTGAGAATATCTGAAGACAAACAGTCCATTTTGGATGAATCATAGAGGAACAATTAAGTCACAGGCACAGAGATACATGACTTACTGAATGAGTTGTTCCTGAGAGTGACATGATGATGATTTCCTTCCCAATTACATGGTAGTTCCCATTACATGTATCAACACTCATCCACCAGTCATCAATTCATTTTAAAAGGCCAACTCAATTCAAGATGTTCCAACGCAAGATACGTATACTTACGGATTATTGACAGAGTGCTTGTGATTTTTGTGGGCTATTTTGGCAAAATGAGTTGGTGTTGTACCATACTTTTCCATATGTTCCCGACCAGCATTACCAAACATTTGTGCAGTGATGGGGGATGCCTCGACACCAAATGTGTTGCTCAGCACCTCAACATGTTTGTCCATCGGATTGGTGCGATCTGTGTACTGGAAATAGAAGATGAATTGCTAAGCCTTTGTGACCCTCTTCTACCTTATAGGAACAAAGCGGACATATAAAACATGTTAACCTTAGTATTTGTATAAGATTATGGAAATCTATGCCATCTACATGTACAGGCACTGGGAAGGCTTCATCACGTTTTCTGTGAAAAATCTGCCAGTTCCATCATTCCAATTCCAAAACATTCAACCAAGACATTTTCTTTTCATTCTCTGATGAAACCTACCTTGGCTGATAGAGATCCCCTCTCCATCTTCTCAAAGCCCACTGCCAGAATACAATCATTGAGGCCTGAAGACAGGAGAACAAGTACAATCGAAAATTCATAATGAAGTGAAACCACTACATCACTAATCACAGCAACATCAACCGAAAAGGCAGATTGTAGCAACTACCAAACTGTTTCAGCAATGAACCAAAGCAACCAGAGCCTTGTTACAATAAAGAATCTTTACCTCCTGCAATGAATTGTTTTGCCATATACAGTGCTGTGGAACCAGTGGCACAGGCATTGTTGACCTGAAAGTGAAAGGCAAATTGTGTTGTATTGATTAGAACCAGTGGCAAGGGCCCTGGGCTCTTGTAAAGTTCACTCTTATTGCATAAATAAACACTTTCAAACAAACCAGTGGCAAGAGCGAATGAACTTGAAGTATGTCACTTTCAAATCTACAAAGCTACATCATTCCCATAGTGATAATTTTCTTACCTTTGAATACATTGTAGTTGATAAATGTTCTGTGACCACAGGCAATACAAAATTTTCCCATCATAATCTAGATATTATATTGTTTTCGAGTACCCTGTGTTTACTAAGATGACTCAGTAGGTTGTTTAATTAATAAAATTCACTTCCATTCTTACATTATAGATCGGAATGCCAGTCATCCCAAGCTCATACAGAACTCTCTGGCCACATGTGGTGTCTCCTGAAATGAAATGAATCATTACATATCAACCACAGACATGACAGAAGAGATCTAGTGACTATGCCATTAACCTTTTCTTATCAATAATCAAAATGAATGCTTGCATCTTTCAGCTTTGATGGCCATAATTCCATCTCAACAGAGATTTGTGATTTATGATTTCTAGCGTGCACACATAACCTTACCATAGCAGTAACCAACACAAGCCTGTTCAACTTCATTATAATTGATGCCAGCATCCTTCAAAGCTTTGGTGGCTGCTTCAACTCCCATCTGTGGATAATCAAAGTCATCTCGCCGACCTGGCTTCTCAAACTGTAACGGCAATTAGTCCTACACAATTAAACATGTCACTCACTGACACTGACAGTCCAAAATCATACAGGTAATCACTGAGTTAAAAGATCAAAGGGCAACAGAATCAGTCACACACAATGTGAAGAAGGCTATACAGCTTAACAGCGTACTGCCTAGGCCTAGGCTAGGGCCTAGGCGTATGCTGCCTTCTAGGCCTAGGCCTACTCATATAGGCCTACCCAGGAAAAAATTAACCACGAACTTTATGGATGAACCGTCCATGAACTGCGGCCAAATAACAGTTAAGTTTTTTTTCCACAATTCAATCATTCATGGTTCAACCGGCATAAGTTTGATCTGGGTCCGGGTCGGGTCCGATCCGACAGTCAGATCAGAGTGGTAGGCCTAGACTAAATAGGCCTAACCGCTAAAATCACTTGACTAAACTTATAGATCTCATGTCATGTGATGGGATAGGCCTATCACAAAAAAAGATTTCTCTGAGCCAAGTGAATAATGCTGCCAGTGCTGATTTGATGCATTTTCCACATTTACGGTGCAGCTGACCTTTGACCCCTGATCAGCCGACGACGGCAGCCATCTTGTTCTAACAAATTTACACTCAAAATTGCAACATTTCTTGTTCTGGTTGAGTATCAGGGAGGAAATATACAAATAAATGTNTTTTCCTGACTGAGTAATAACAAAATGGTCCCCACACTTGTGGTGTGGGGACCATAATGAGGGGTTGCAGGAACCTGTTACATGCAGTCTTTGCATCATCAGAACGCAGGAAATCGCATCTCAGCCCACCTACGCAAAAATTTTTCTGGGGGAGGCCCCCCAGACCCCCCCCGCCAGACCCCGGATACTGCCACACCAATTGTCTCAGAAGTTGGAGAACACTGCAAACTGTTTCAGCAATGAACCAAAGCAACCAGAGCCTTGTTACAATAAAGAATCTTTACCTCCTGCAATGAATTGTTTTGCCATATACAGTGCTGTGGAACCAGTGGCACAGGCATTGTTGACCTGAAAGTGAAAGAAAGGTAAATTGTGTTGTATTGATTAGAACCAGTGGCAAGGGCCCTGGGCTCTTGTAAAGTTTACTCTTATTACTCTTATTAACGCTTTAACCGCGTTTTCCATGTTGATCATAATTGACGGTGCTGACTCTTTTTGTATACGCACGAGTACAACACATCGATTTCCGATGTTATACATTAATGTATATATCACATTGGCTGAATAAATTATTATTATTATAAATAAACACTTTCAAACAAACCAGTGGCAAGAGCGAATGAACTGGAAGTATGTCACTTTCAAATCTACAAAGCTACATCATTCCCATAGCGATAATTTTCTTACCTTTGAATAGTTGATAAATGTTCTGTGACCACAGGCAATACAAAATTTTCCCAGTTATTAACTGAGTACATCATATTAATCTAGATATTACCGGTATATTGTTTTCGAGTACCCTGTGTTTACTAAGATGACTCAGTAGGTTGTTTAATTAATAAAATTCACTTCCATTCTTACATTATAGATCGGAATGCCAGTCATCCCAAGCTCATACAGAACTCTCTGGCCACATGTGGTGTCTCCTGAAATGAAAAGAATCATTACATATCAACCACAGACATGACAGAAGAGATCTAGTGACTATGCCATTTTGACCTTTTCTTATCAATAATTAAAATGACTGCTTGCATCTTTCAGCTTTGATGACCATAATTCCATCTCAACAGAGATTTGTGATTTATGATTTCTACCGTAGTTTTAAAGTCTTCCACAGGCACAGCAAGCGTGCACACATAACCTTACCATAGCAGTAACCAACACAAGCCTGTTCAACTTCATTATAATTGATGCCAGCATCCTTCAAAGCTTTGGTGAATCACTCGCTTCAGACGCCCTAACAGCCAAAATATCCAATATTCCGCCATGAAACTTTGCACAACGAACCTTGAGAACCGTATTCACTGTTATGATATCGAATTTTCCAGTTTAAACGATTGCTTCCACTCGATTTCGATGACTTTAATCGGCGAATTTTCCCAAACTTCATAAATTCCGCCATCCGTACTCTGACAAAACAATGTCGCCAATGCGCATGCCCACAACCCCGGCACTGCAGCCAAACCACGTGCGTTTGTTTATGTTTATCGGAGTAACCAATCAAATCGCGTTGCAGCTGGTCGTCGGGCATGCGCATTGGCGACATTGTTTTGTCAGAGTACGGATGGCGGAATATATGAAGTTTGGGAAAATTCGCCGATTAAAGTCATCGAAATCGAGTGGAAGCAATCGTTTAAACTGGAAAATTCGATATCGTAACAGTGAATACGGTTCTCAAGGTTCGTTGTGCAAAGTTTCATGGCGGAATATTGGATATTTTGGCTGTTAGGGCGTCTGAAGCGAGTGATGTCTGATTGTTGTATTTTTTCAGCTGTGTTGAGTGGCAACACTTCCCGTACTTTATACTTATACAATGTATGTTGTTTAGGCCGAAGGCCTAACTCTGTGTGCCTGGACCCGATAAGAAAACCTATCTCACCCAGAATCACAAGCCACTGTGTGCTGAGTGAACTGGATGTGCATGCTAGTATTTCATGATTTGTCATGTTTGTCGTATTAACAAAATTTGTCTGCGTCCTTCGATCTAGGGCCTAGGTAGGCCTAAAAAATTCTTGAATTTTTTGACCAGATGATGGTGATGATCATCATGACAATTCGTCAATTGACAATTGACATGTCAAATTCGTTCAACTTCTTCTCTCCTGAGACTGAGATGACGTTTTTGACAATCAATCTGTCATGTCGTATCGTACACAACGACAATCTGTCAGTGCATGTAGGCCTACGCCCTAGGCCTAATGTCAAATGAGTGTAGCCTCAAGTAAGTCAAATGACAGTACTGCAAGTGGAACAACGTCTTTCGTATGGGACCCGGAACACTGACACTCACTCATGGGCCAGGCCACGCGGTAACGGAGGGACACTTTTGCTGTATTTTGCCCTGGTACTCCTATTCTGTCCAAGGCAGAGTAAAATAACTACTTATATTTTATAAAGGCTACCTCAGGCTACAAACTGAGGGAAAAAAGTTTGGTGGCAAACAACTTCTTGGGGGTGAAATTTACAAAAAATAGGCTGGTAACGGAGGGACGCAAAATTAACATCTATTTTTAACACATTTTTTCAGAGAGGCATAACATACGGTTCCCTAGGTGAAAAAAGTTAGCTTTCTCTTTCATGTTGTACTACTACCACTTAGATATGAACATGCAAAATTATAAACAGCTGGTGCTGCTCAATTTTTGTGGGGGGAGGTTTGAACCGGGATGACCATGGTAACGGAGGGACATTTACCAATGGTAACGGAGGGACACTTCATATTTCAGGCACCCATTATGCATGTTATGCATCACATACCAGTTGTTTGCATGTTTAAAGATATTTCAGCAACAGTGGAAATCATTTCCACTGACTTGTAAGGCTTTTGGGAGCTTTATAATTGAGCCTGAAAATGGTCCCTCCGTTACTGGTAACGGAGGGACAAATGAAGTATACAAATATGAACTGGTTAAATCAAGCAAAATAAACATGCAGAACAATGTTTTATTATCTATAATGGCCTAAAAAGTTGTTTTTGGCTTGAGACAGCCCTATAACTTTGATGTCTTGGAAGATTTATTGAGCTTTGGATTTGTGCCCACTGTCACTGGTAACGGAGGGACAGTTTTCACCCCCTTCAAAATCATAATTCTGAAAAAAAATTTCAATATTTGATTATACCACATGGAGAAGCATCCCAATATGCTTTCTTTTGGAAAGTTTCACCTCTCCACGTAGAAATTTGATCTTTGAAAAATTGAAAAATAACGCTTTTTTGATAACGGAGGGACAAGCCAAAATGAGAAAAAAGACATTTTTGAAAACCCTGTCAAAAAATGTCGGTGGGGTTTTATCCCAAACAACCGACTCCAATGGGATGCCTAATCATACCATCATCAGAAAAAAAGTCATCTATCCATACTTCATTGGAAATAGTTACTCAGTAGGCCCTTTCCTATGGTACAGAACCAGGTGGGAAAAACATCTCTTCATTTTCGTCATCCACAATGAATTCAAATGTCCATAACTTTTGTTCTAGTTGAGATAATTCAATAATTCTTTCTGTTCTGTACAATTTGGAATCTTGGCTTTAAGAGCAGACACATTGGAAGTCATTTCATGATGTTTCAAATTTTGCTCCTGATGTTAACCTCTGCGTGGCCTGACCCTCATCTAACTGACATGGTTAAAAGTCAAGGTGACACTGAGAGTGACATATCATGACATGTTGCTGCACAAGTGTCACACTCGTTGACTCAAACAGTATGTCAAATATTTCATTGCCGTCATGAATCACCATTGCCATCATGGTTGTTTCACTTGCCCAGAATGTGATGCTAACTAAGTGAGACCTAAGCTATCCTATCTTGTCATTCACACATTATACTGAAATCTCGCCTGGGTGGGAGTGGGTAGTAAATTGGTCCTTCGATTAGTAAATCGTCATAGTGTCAGTGAGAATGTGATGTTCACCAAATGAAAGTCCCAGAATGTGTAATTAGTGTAGGGAACAAAAATGTTGATGTTATTAGGAGACAAGGTCTTGTAATTACCTGAATGCTGATTACAGGATGTTGTTTCAGGATGTTGTGACAAGTTTACTGCATGAACCCACCAATTAAAACCTTATTTTTCAGAGTGGAATTTCTCAAGATGAATGGTGAAATTCCTAGTGTTCCTATTACAACCCTGGCAGGGGTGGCAAGTCTTACTGACTGTAAGTGTAGTACTTCAGTTTCAGCTGAAAAAAAATTCAGAAGTTTTGCATAAATAAAAGAACTGTTGAAGAAGTTTAATATGGTATCCTATTCCTACCTTCAATGGAAAATGGGTTAGGCAGCAACTCTTCCTAGAGGAAAGGAAGTTGATATCTTCTCCAAATCAGTGTGACTGGCTTGCTTTCACTTCTTGTCAGTCACTCACTCAGTGCAAGATGAGCTTTTTTCAGCGTTTGCATGGATGAAATACATTTACACGGCCGTATTTAACCTTTTGGTCCAGGGGGGGCAGAAGACCTCTTTTTGCCGTTTTTTGCCCAAAATCCGCATGAAAATCGCGTTTTTTGGTTGGCTCAGGTGGGGGCAACTGCCCCCCTCGCCCCCTTTAAATACGGCCCTGATTTATGATTCTTTGTAACTTATTTTCAGTGCTGCCTGAGCTGCCATTACCAACACCACTTCCGTCAACAGTGAACAACAAAAGTTTGTTGTTCCATCCACGGATTGCTGAAGAAGCAAAGATGCTTACATCTTCAAGAGATGAAACTCTTGTTCCAACTTTGGCAAAGGCTTTAAGCCAGACTAGCACAGACCACATGTAAGATATTTTGCCATTTGAAAGTATGCCATTCAGTTTGAGTTGTATGTGTCTGGCAACAAAAATCGGGCTTCCAAAGTGACTTGAATGAAGTTTTGCTTACACTTCAGCAGTAATTGATTTAGGTCAATCCATTGTGATCATAACTGTACAGATGATCAGTAAGTGATCCTGGTGATCCCATAATGAGCCTATTCATTTCTTTTTCAAGTGAGTTGAAAGACAGTCTGGCCAGTGATGCAATCGAGGGGGATATTCCTGACTTGCTGAAGGCAATCTTGGCGTATAACCCGAATGTATTCAAAGGAGGAAAGAAAGGTCCTAGTTATGATGCTGTCGATCATAATGCTGGGAGATCCCGTAAGTGATAATCACTGATGGGCCTGTTGAATAAGGCCATGCCTAACGTTTTGCACCAATTGAATCTGTCTCTTGCCTCTTCACTCTACTTCTATTTGCTTCTGTTTGCAGTGTAATGAAACTATAATCATTGGACATAGTAGGGTACAACTTACCCCACTTTTGTATTGTTGCTTTGAAATTCTGGCGTATCACACTTCACACAGGTTTGCAGTTAGCCCCAGTGTCGAATAATCACCATCTTATCTATTGACAGCAATGGCGGCGATGCAATCATTGGCTGGGGCCTCTCCATTTCCACCACCCCAGACACCATCAGCTCAGCCCTCGGCTCAGCAGCACTCACCATACCAGTCGGGACACTTCTCACAATTTTCACCAAACAGTCCCTCGAGGTAAGTAATGTCCAAAAACAGGTCTTGTGTACAAATGTTTGCGAGTAATTGAAGAACCAATAAGACAGGACAAGTACCTCCATGGATCCTACCTGTATTCCACCAGCCATTTTTGCTCGAAGACTACACTGCACTGATTTTGTCATGATCTGGTTTCACTTTCAGATTGTCACAACAGAATTCTTACAGCCAACATGGAAGTCCATATCAGGCACCACCACCTCAATCAGCCGCTAGTAAATTTCAGCAGCAGTTCCAGAATTTTGCTGCGTCTCAATCAAGTCAGTTTCCACAGCTTGCTGGTACATCGGGCCAGTTGCCTGTCAATGGTGGTGTTCAAGCTTCAAATACTAGCAGCCCAAGCACATCATCAGCTGCCGCATCACCACCACAGAAAGTTAGACAAGTGGGGCCACAGCAGAGTAAGCCAAGTACAGGTGGGTAATGGTTAATGAGAGAGACACCAATTATAGTGAGCATGACTTGAATTTTACAGCTCCCATTGTCAGCTTGTTGGGTATTTTCAAGGGCGTAGGCTGGTCTAAGCCTGGGGAGGTGCACATTTTTGTGAAAACGGAACTCCTCCTGTATACTGTGCCTGAGATTTCACAGTATGCTGAATAGTAACAAAGGTGTGTGCTTTGGACGGGGGTCTCCCCCAGAAAATTTTTGGAATCTATATGCTCTGAGACGTGATTTCAGTGCTATTCTTAGCCAAAAATTTACATGATTACAAGGTTGATTTTTTTCTGCTTGCCCAGAGCGGAACTCTTACTGCTGTGGGGGGGGGGGGGTGCACCTGCACCCCCCAGCCTACGCCCCTGATTTTCCAAGTGGAGAAGCGGTGGGGAAAATATTTTTGTTCAGTCATAAGATCTTTTCTGTTGACAGCGTCTTCCCCAGCACGAGTTCCCCCAGCTGCCGCACCAGCGCACGAGCCTACGAAAGATTTACCTCAGAAGAGGGTCAACGAACCAGAGTCAACGCACAGCAACAGCAGAGAAAAGCATCACCACCATCACCACAAAGAAAGACATGAAGGCCATCAGCATCATACTGAGGATTCGAGCAAAAGAAGAGAACCAGTTGTTGTGCTAGAACCCTTGAATGTGGAGGTGAGCATAGCATTAATTTACTCCAGTAGACTGTTACTTTGCATGTACCGTTAACCCGAGTTTTGGTATGGGCCATCAGTTAAATGCCATGAAATTCTTTGACAGCATAGCTTCATGTTTTGTGCTATGTTTAGCTCATGGTCCATTCTTTCGTTCTGCGGTTTTTAATTATCAATAAACAGAGCACCTATCATAAAATTCGTTAATTACTGTTCTCAAATGTCAAGTTGTTGACTTCATATGTTTCAAGAACTCTGGAAGAATTCATTTTCTCTTCATGAGAATCCGTCCAGGACTTTGCAGATAAATGATTGGTGTCTTTGTTTTGCCACTTGGTGTATTATTTGCTTTATTTGAGTGTAATTTTAATGTCGCGTTCTTGGTTCAGCTTCAATTTTGAATGTGACCTAACTCCCAAGTTGGCTTGATGTATATTTACAGGCTATAAATGCTAACCTTAAGAAACAAAAACAATCAGAGCAGGCAAGTACAATGTGTGGAAAACATGTCTTCGTGTACATAGTCTGTTGTCGTTACTAATTTTGTCTACAATACACTTTCCGTTTGTCTTCTCAGTCAAGTCACCATGAGAAATGTGTAGAATTAGAAACACATGCATGAGTAGGCTACACTATGCTTGAAATGCAACGGAGTCAGAATACAATGCACTCCATCCTCTCCACACAAGACGACACAAGTTGCGATATCTCTCCTGTTGACACGATTTTAGCTCCGCATACAATGGGTGCTCACATTAGATGCTGGGCACCAAAACAATCACCTGAGCGCAATGAACCACAGATTACTTAGAAATTACAAATTAACTTGAGTTAAATAAAGTCGACTGTGGTGTGGCCTGGACTGAAACAAATTCGAAAGCATGGCTTCTTTGCATGGTGATGGGATAGATGGGTGTCGGCTTCATTTTGTGCTTCCCTGTTGTCTGAAGGAGGTCAGTAGGTCAAATATGCATGAAACTATGATCCAGATATGTTGTGCCTTCAGTGAAAGGATAACTGATCCTCATTGCAAAAAGATTATCAACAGATGGTAATCTTACAAAAATGTGTCAGATGACTGTTAAAAACATGAGGGGTTAAGTGGATTAACCTCTGTGTCTTGCCAGATTTGCTGCATGTCCTGAATTTGTATTCTTTTCTCTGTGTCTTGTACTGTATTTCCTGCTTAATTTCAGCGCAGTTTCCCTTTGTTTCTGAATAGAGTAGTAATCAGAGTGTTACTAAAACCTTTTCTTGTCATGGTCCATTGCTTTGGTGTGTTACTGTTTGCTTTTAAATTTGTCTCGGCTTATGCATTTTGCACTCCACTGATCTAAGCTCCATAAGTGGTCTAATTGCAACCACAACTTGCAAGTTTACAGTTATTACATGTACACCGATTGTTTTAGAAATTTATTTCTAGACAACAGAATGTGAAGCGGACTTTGGGGTCACTGTCAAAATAGTTACTGTAATCTTGGCACATTTGTTGATACAGGTGGTTGTTTCTCTATGGGTTAACAATAACAGTAGAATTTACAGTTTGTTAAAAACTACTTGTGATTAAAGGAGTGTTTAGATAACCTTAATTCAGATTCTGTGTGAAATGTTTTAATTGCTGCGCTCGGCTTCTTTTGACTGGAGATCTACTCTGTCCAGTTATAAGCCTAATGTTTGACACTGACAACAATTGTGTGGAACCCCTTTAGAATAATTAAGATAAGAGTGTAAACTTTGGAAATGTTACTTTGTTTTGTTCATGTGCTATTGTTGACACTGAGGAGATTGCTACTGACACTGCTTGCTCAGTTGATTGAAGCTTGGCAATTGGTAAACCAGGATGTCTGGTAATTCACTCAATTGTAATTGGACAATGTTGGAGGTGTGCAGCTTTGTCATTTGTCCACCTGTTCAGATCTCTTTCCATCAGAATCACTTCAGCTCACTTTGGAACCGCTTACCAAGATGCTTGGTCCATCAGTTAATGTCACGTCTCTTCCATTTCTGCAGCCACCAGTGCCCACCATGAAAGGCCCTGTTGTGAGATGTAAGTAACAAATTTTAAAGAATCTTGGCCTGACACATACCATATATTATACTGTTTTAATAGTCATTCCACACAAGTAATATTTGAAGAAGTTTTGCTGAATTTCTGGAATTTTTTGTTGCCAACTTAGGTTGTATCTTTACTCTACTAACAATTCTGCCTGTTAAGTTAATTCATTTGATTTCCATTTTTGCGACCCTCCACAGCAAAACCAGTCACATGTCGCTCTTAGCTTGGCAGGTTGGGACCAAATGTTTGTCAGTTTCAATATTGTCTGTCTGTTATGAAATCTGAAATAATCTATTTCTTCCATTCTCTTCTGGTGTCATCTTAGTTTGTTGCGGCTCACCTTCTGAGCGACATGCCACTGGTTTTGCTGTGGAGGGTCACATTTGTTGTGAGACAGCGGTAAAATTAAAAATTCACATATGTAGATGCCATAGTCCAAGTCATGGAATTTCAAATGAATATTTTGCTTTCAGTGATGAGACTGGATCCTGCATTAGATGGCGAACACGGTCGTCTGAAGGTGAAACGGAAACGGTCGAAGTCCGGTGAGGAATACAGTGTTGTGAGTTCTAACAGCAATGACACACGTCTTACTCTGAAGTTGTCAAAACAAAGACCATCGTCGTATGCAGAACCAGAGTGTTCGCGTTCGGCTTATGAAAAGTCAAGTAGACATCACAGTCATGAACCTCGGCAACACAATTCAACTGAAGCTAATCGTGGTAGAGGTAAGGAACACAAAATGTTTACCATGGTTTTGTACAGTACATCCTTAAAGATAATGTATCACGGGTATTTTCGTCTGCCACGAAATTCATTGTTTATTTACATTTTGTTTGTTTATGTCCAGACTTTCTTTGTCTTACGAGTAATTTGTTGGTGGCATGCCTGTCTAGAAATTCTGTTGATTCCAAAAGTACTCATTTTGGTGGGTTGGCATGTCCCAAGTCCAAAATAACATAATGTAAACATTCATGTTTACAAACATTGAATGTAAACAATGAAGTCGTGATACATTATCTTTAACAATCCAAAAGCTAGTGATTATCAACATGATCTAGGCCTATTTGGACATTTATTCCTTTGTAAAATAAGCAATACTGAGTCAGAAGTCGTAAGTTCTGGATGGTCACTGCTATATTATTATCATCTCATTGAACTCTGCAACTGAGACAAGGATACATGTATTAGGTTGACTCATACTCAAGTTATGGAATTCAGACTTATCCAGCTTTATCCATGTCTGTTCCAAACTGCTCTAAGTTTTCGGTTTGATCACTGGACTATTTTGATGTGATGTATTCAAAAATCATTGTAGGGTCAAAACGAAAGAAGGCTGCGGTGGACTACTATGAAGAGCCACCGAGTCCGTCACCGTATGATGAAAGGATTGGAGAGTTCACTTTGTCGTTATCGGAGAGAATAAAGAGACGACGAAGAGGAGGAGGAACTGGCAAAGATGAAGATTATATGCCAGATGCACCTCTTGAATGTAAGTATTGAGCCTTTTGTTGCATTTCTGTGATTCGATACCTTCTGCTTTGATACGCCTAGTGGTTGAGCGTCAGACGAGACCGAGAGGTCACAGGTTCAACACCTGGCAAAGTTACCACTTCGTATCATCAGTTGGTCTGAAAGGATTAAGTGATGCACTCAATGAGCTGGTCCCCAAGTTCCCCAGAAAGGTTTGTGGAGAGACCAAGTAACACAATGTTACTTGAGGAGCCATGGTGGTGTAGTGGTTCGGGCCTCCGACTAGCGGTGAGAGGGCCCCAGGTTCGAATCCCACTGGGTGTGAGACTTTGGGCAAGTCTGTTTGCCTCACTGGCCTCTCTCCACCCAGGTGTATAAATGGATACCGGTTGGAAATGCTCGGATTGTAGCGCTGAATGAGCAGCTCAGCTGAGTTCTACTGAAAGGTCTCAGGATAGACTGGGGTTAACCCAATGGTGCCGAAGGCCAATTTACCTTTAAAGGCAGAACGTGCCGAAGGTTTTTTTGGCCAAAAATTAGTTTTTGGGCAAGTAAAATGCCCTATTGATTGTGGATCATATTTTCAAAAAATATGCATCCAAACTGAAAAACTCAACATTTTATTTTTCTGACCCAGGACCACTTTGCATGGAATGGACCTACAGTACATCCTTAACAATCCAATAAGCTGGTGATTATCAATTTACCAGTGACCCATGCTCATGGAATTTAGACTTGTCCTGCTTTATCCATCACTGATCTGTGATTAGTCCTGTATAATCTGTACGTTTTCAGTTTGTTCTTTGACTGTTTGATGTGATGTATTCAAAAATCCATTGTAGGGTCAAAACGAAAGAAGGCTGCGGTGGACTATTATGAAGAGCCACCTAGTCCATCACCGTATGATGAAAGGATTGGAGAGTTCACTTTGTCGTTATCGGAGAGAATAAAGAGACGGCGAAGAGGAGGAGGAACTGGTAAAGATGAAGATTATATGCCAGATGCACCTCTTGAATGTAAGTATTGAGCCTTTTGTTGCATTTCTGTGATTCGATACCTTCTGCTTTGATAGGCCTAGTGGTTGAGCGTCAGACGAGACCGAGAGGTCACAGGTTCCAACACCTGGCAGTGGCAGAGTCACCACTTCATATCATCAATTGCTCTGAAAGGATCAAGTGATGCGCTCATTGAGCTGGTCCCCAAGTTCCCCAGACAGGATTGTGGAGAGACCAAGTAACACAATGTTACTTGAGGAGCCACGGTGGTGTAGTGGTTCGGGCCTCCGACTAGCGGTGAGAGGGCCCCAGGTTTGAATCCCACTGGGCGTGAGACTTTGGGCAAGTCTCTTTGCCTCACTGGCCTCTCTCCACTCAGGTGTATAAATGGATACCGGTCGGAAATGCTCAGATTGTAGCGCTGAATGAGCAGCTCAGCTGAGTTCTACTGAAAGGTCTCAGGATAGACTAGGGTTAGTGTAAAGTCGGATGACACCTCTACCGTTCTTGATATCAGACTACAAACCCAAACTTTAACTTTTTTAATGTGAAGCACCATGAAATTTTTTTATGACATTGGAAGCTGCTGGATGTAAAAACGTTTCATGCTTCGTATTCAACGTTCATACTAAATACATCACCGTGGTCCTTACTATTTCAGTACCAGCTCCTAGAGAAATGCCCAGCAGTAGTGTGCCAAAAGAACAGAAAAAGAAGAGGGAGAAGGTGAAGAGGTTTGGTGATTCAGGTACAACAGCTGAAGAACGTATAGGGTCTGGCACGTTTAAAAGGTTCATGAGTGCTGTGGATTCTGCACTTGAAAGTGCCGAAGAATTCGACACAAACGCTTTGGACTTAGGTGAGATTTTGGTTTCACTCATTACGATTCTTTGAATATTTTCTGTTTCTTTTAAAGTAGATGTAGTGTCTTTCATTTACATTTAAATTGAATAAGTTGGACTAGCCTGTGGCATTTACTGCAGTTTATGCTGTCAGGTTACTGAATTGCAAATTCAGTTTCTGGTTTATTTTCCATTATGTGGTCCCTTTGTTGTTTTGGAGGTCTCTTGCTTTAAATAGTTTTCACCTGTATCATGGGAAAGGAACCCTCTTCTTAATTTCAATTTCTCTTCTGTTATATCATATTCTTTCATACTTTGATTTTGATTATATTTATTTGGAAACCATTCATATGGGATCCAACCCTTGTGTCTATAAGAGTATTTTCTATGCTTCCCTGTTTCAGAAGATGAGGATATTGATGTTCCGGCAGAATTACTTATACCAAGATCAGCTGTATCAGATCTCTGCAGTGAAGCTGCAAAATTGAAATCCATTGGTGTTTTAAATCTGGTAGGTGTTCAGTTTTGTTTGAAGTATCAAATGAATGACTGGTGTCTGGAGGTAAGAGGATGTGTTTTTGTCACACTCTCAATGTTGTTATAATACATGTATTTTGTTGTGGAATCAGTGACGACTGTGGGCTGCAGTTCTAAATTTATGCCAGGGAAGAATATCACCCCCTCGGAATCAAACATATGATTAAGTTGCTGTGTGTTGTTATGATGCTTCAATAATGAGTAGAAATATTCCCCAACTCGCTTTCAAGATAATCAACAGGAGTGACTGATTGAAAAGAGGAAATGCATAGTACGTAGTGTCCAGCCTGTATCTCCAAGAAGTTGAGAAAACCCAACTGTAAATGACTTGTAAAGTATGTGCCCTCTTTTCAGGTCACCATTGACAAACTAGTAAAGTTGCAGAACTTATTGCAATGGAATATACGAGATGGAACCAAAATCTTAGCGAACATCAGCCAGGTATGTTGTGATTTAATACATGTAGTAGGCCCACNTTGTAATTCTTTGAATATTTTCTGTTTCTCTTGAAGTAGATGTAGTGTTTTTCATTTCCTTTGAAGAAATGCAAATTCAGTTTCTGTTTTGTTTTCCATTACTTGGTCCCTTTGTTGTTTTGGAGGTCAGGTCTTTTGGTTTAAATAGTTTTCACCTATATCATGGGAAAGGAACCCTCTTCTTAATTTCAATTTCTCTTCTTTTATATCGTATTCTTTCCTATTTTGATTTTGATTATATTTATTTGGAAACCATTCGTATGGGATCCAACCCTTGTGTCTATAAGAGTATTTTCTATGCTTCCCTGTTTCAGAAGATGAGGATATTGATGTTCCGGCAGAATTACTTATACCAAGATCAGCTGTATCAGATCTCTGCAGTGAAGCTGCAAAATTGAAATCCATTGGTGTTTTAAATCTGGTAGGTGTTCAGTTTTGTTTGAAGTATCAAATGAATGACTGGTGTAAGAGGTAAGAGGATGTGTTTTTGTCACCCTCTCAATGTTGTGATAATATTTTGCTGTGGAATCAGTGACGATTGTGGGCTGCAGGTCTGGATTTATGACTGGGAAGAATATCACCCCCCGGAATCAAACATTAACATGATTAACATGATTAAGTTGCTGTGTGTTGTTATGATGCTTCAATTATGAGTAGAAATATTTCCCAACTCGCTTTCAAGATAATCAACAGGAGAGACTGATTCAAAAGAGGAAATGCATAGTATGTAGTGTCCTGTATCGCCAAGAACTTGAGAAAACCCAACTGTAAATGACTTGTAAAGTATGTGCCCTCTTTTCAGGTCACCATTGACAAACTAGTAAAGTTGCAGAACTTACTGCAATGGAATATACGAGATGGAACCAAAATCTTAGCGAACATCAGCCAGGTATGTTGTGATTTAATACATGTAGTAGGCCCACTTTTGGGGTTTAATAATCAATGAAGAATAGTACCTGGAATGGTGCTGAGTTTGATGCTTTCGATTTTGTTCATTGATCATTGCCCAGCACTGGTGGTGAGTGGGAGTGGCCTACACTTTCTGTTGGCAGACCCTTCTATCATATTCATCATGAAAAACACTTAACAACTTGCAGGTTATTGAAGATATCAAAAAAATAACTAAAAATTCGGGAAAAAACAAGGTGGTAAGGGGTTAACTTTGAAATTGTGTTGCGTTGGCAGTTTCCATTGCATTAAAGAAATTCATTGACATCTCTAGTACTTTTCCCTGTATTAATTCTTTCCTCCACTTAAAGCTAGCAACGGAAATCTAAGCATGTTTTGACTTCTGTGTATGTTTTGACCTGTGTATTTTAGCGGGCAACATTTGAAGATGTGAATGAATTTCTTTTGTTCTTTTCCATAATGCTGGCAGATTACTCTGGCAAGCTTCATCTCATTCCTGTTGCAGTTATATAATGCCAGATTCCTCAGATTTTGGTTTTCAAGGAATCTGGAGGGGCTATTCAGGTTCAAAGCAGATCCACTTATTTGGGGCAATGGAGAACACACTTGTGAAAACTGACAGTCCCAGTGTTCTCCACACCAGTTAAAAAAAGGGCGGCCCGCCCCTCTTAAAAATACCGATGGCAAAATCCGCCCCTCTTAAAAACGGCCCGCCCCTCTTAAAAATTTGTCCACCCCTCTTAAAAATTCGTCCGCCCTAATATTTATGATTTAGATCGCTCAATTATGCATCTCAGATGCTCAGAAAACGCATCTCAGAGCACCTAAAATCCAAATATCGCTGGGGGAGGGCCCACAGAGCCCCCACTAGAAGGCGCCTTTGGCTCCTCGCGCGGAGCCAGACCCACCGCCGCCCCCTTAGACCAAAACCCGTGGAGAACACTGTCCCTACCCGTCCTTGTGGTAGATGACAAGATCACTGATGCCATTAATGCTTCCCTGTTGTTTAGTTTAGTTAGATGGTCGTTCTTCAGATAGATGTTTTGCTTTCTTCTCAGGATGACGAAGATACAGATGAAATCCGAGTATGGCGAGAGCTGACGTTCGACCGTGTGGTACGGAGTGTTGATGCTGCCTTGCTATCACTGTATATTATGACGTCTGAAAACATGCCAAAACAAGTCTTCATCGAAGATGTGATAGAAAGGATCTGCTTTCTTGCCAAGTACCAGCTGACGAATTCCATCTTCCCTGAGTATGATCCTGTGTATCGGATCGACGATCAAAAGAAAGGTAAGGATGCCATTGTCATCCAGAACAATCCTGGTGTCATTGTTTAACAGTGGGCAGTCCAGTGAGCTAAATTCTTGTACAAATATCCAACATAGAGCACAAAAAACAATACACAAAATGATAGTAAAAGTAAAGTCATCTCCGAATTTCACAGATTTTCGGCCCCAACCGTGGTCTTCATCGGGCACTTTGCAGTAGAGATAACAGGAAGTTATCTCTTGAATTTATCTCTAGTCTTTCTCTATCTAAATTCTTGTACCTTACTGAGAGCTTGATGAAGTATTGAACCCTTCCAGTGGCAATAATGCTTCAGCTTTGGTCCTGATACAACTGAATCCCATTGAGTTCCTTGCACTTCCTTGTTCTCCTAGCAACGCGGCACCTGTGTACATGTGTGTAATCATTCTGCCCCTTCACCGAATATGGCCACCACTGCCGTTATAACTCTTGCACTCCTCCAGTGGACATGGTCGAGTGGTCTGTAAACTGGTCTTCACATATGCCACCTTTATTTTTTGCAGATTCATACCACAGTAGTTACAAGATGAAGAGGGCGAGAGCACATCAAGTGAAGCACAAGTCGACGATAACGCTGTACAACAAGTTGACAGAGATGATTGGCTCCTTAGCAGAGTTGATCGACATACAGGAGTTGACTGATACAATCATTCTTCAAGCATCGTCATTGGGAGTTGGTCCCTTCTTTGTCGAAAATATCAGTGAACTTCAGCTGAGTGCAATAAAACTAGTCACTACGGTAAGTATAGCAGCAGACTCATTAGATTACACTTGAATGTGACTTTCCACAGCAAAACGAGGCGCATGTCGCTCTTTGCTTGGCAGGTTGAGATCAGATCAGATCAGATTAGTTTCAATATTGTCTTTCTATTATGAAATCTGAAACAATCTATTTCTTCCATTCTCTCCTGGTGTCATCTTAGTTCGTTGAGGCTCACCTTGTGAGTGACATGCGCCTGGTTTTGCTGTGGAAGGTCACAAATTTTTCATCAATTTTTGTCGAGTCGTTCTTGATAGTTGTTGGAATTATTTTACGATTCTCATTTCAGATCTTCTCAAAGTATGAAAAGCATCGATCGTTGATTCTTGAAGACATCTTTGCTTCACTGGCAAGACTGCCTTCGAGTAAACGGAATCTCAGAAGTTACCGGTTGAATTCCGACGAAAGTATTCAGATGGTGACCGCCCTGGTCCTACAGCTTATCCAGTCAGTTGCGATTCTTCCAGAAGTGGAGGAACCCACGCCCGGTGAGGAAGAAGCTGAAGTGGAGAAACGACGGAAAAAACTTGCGGTGAGTTGTTCTGGTTGCATGCAATTGCAGTGTTGTTGCTTCACTTTCAAATTGTCACTCATCTTTTGTCAGTTAGTGGCTTTTGAAAGGACACAGCTTTTGCTTGAGTTTCAAGGATTTTGTACTCACAGTTAGAGTACTGTTTCATGAGTGCAAGCGCCAATTCCAGGGTATTACAGCTACTGAGAAATGTATTGATATTTTTTTTATTCAATGAATGACTTCTTTTTTCAGGCTGATAGCGATATAGTCCTGATCACCTCATATGAGACTGCTATGAGATGTGCTCATAACTTCCTTGCAGTTTATCTCAAGAAGTAAGTAATAGATTATGATAGACGACAACAAAATGTTATGAACTTTCATAGAATCTCTTGATTCATAACGCTGTTGTACTGTCCAGTCTGATGAAGAATTTGTTGCAACCTACTCTGGTCTATATTTTAGGTGTACTATGAAAGGTGAAGAGGACTACCGGCCGTTATTTGAAAATTTTGTCCAAGATCTCCTGACGACTGTGAATAAACCTGAGTGGCCAGCAGCAGAACTGTTACTGAGTCTTCTGGGCCGTCTTCTGGTAAGCTGAAAGATTCATGTATTGCGCTTGGATGGCATGTTGCATGCCGAAAGCATGGAGTCCGTGAGGACGTTTCAGTACAATCATACCTCTCCTTGCTTCTCTCAGAATAAATGCGATAAGTGTTCATACTGTGGTCGGCTTTGCTGATGGTATGCAAATTGGTGAATTTCAGGTGCAACATTTTAGCAATAAGTCGGTGGATATGGCGCTCAGGGTTGCATCTCTTGACTACCTGGGTATTGTTGCGGCAAGATTGAGAAAAGATGCGTTATCTAGTCAGCTAAACCAAGAAACAGTGGATGAAATCCTACAAAGGGTAAGTGAGCATGAATATATCACCATAAGCTAATGTTAGGTACTCTGTGAGCAGTTACATGTAGATCGTCTCACTGGAATGGCATCTCATGACAGATTCTTTTATTTATGACTGAAAACTTTCTTCAGTACCATCAATAAAGTGAAAGGCCAAGTTCATCACAACTGACCGTTTTACAAGCACATGTATTCAAAGAATTTACCTTGCTCTTCCAGGTGCGAGAAGACAATGAAGAGCTTGTTGAAAATGGTCGGAAATCACCTGATGCAATGGTATGTAGAGCAGGTTGGCAAATTTGCTCTCTGTGTGTAGACGTTGCTAATCGTAGGGCAGTGCGGTGTTGGGAAAGGAAGGACAGTCAGTGGGAATCGGTTAAATTTAAGTGCATACGAGAAGTGTCAAGTTTCCGCTCTGCCTGACCTGGCTTTGAGGAGGAGAAATACAAGAAACCAGGGAGACCAAAGCCTGTGATACCATGTATGGTGTCTCATCAGTACTCTTTCTTTTTCAGCCTGATAGCCAGGACCATACACAGTTGATGCAAAAAGCTCTCCTCGACTATCTGATGAGCAATGCCCAGAATGATCCAGTGTATCATGTAAGTGCCTCTGCTTTCCTTGAAACTGATGATTTGATTCTGAGAGTCATTGTCAGAAGTCTAAGATGGCCTGAAAAAAAGATTAGATATCCCACCCTTTCCTGTGCAGTACCGGTACCTTCGACTTTTGTTCAAGTTTGATGACATTTTGTTTGTGGTCACTGCGTTCGTACTTGGCTCTAGGTGGCAGTAGCACTGAAGCTGAAGTGAGATGACGAAAATTTGAAGTCTGTTGCATATGACTACATCTGTGGATATTTCATGGGAGTCCTTGTGATGTGAGCTGCACGAACACATTTTGTTTCATCACTTTTCAGTTTGCACGGCAGTTCTATATTGCTCAGTGGTTCAGAGATTCAACGACGGAGGCGGAAAAAGTCGTGAAAAAGCAACACGAATCCTCCTCGTCGAGTGATGAGAAAGACGACCCTGAAAAAAGTGATGCTGTTATTGAAATGGATCGACAGAAAGAAGTTCTGCAACGAGCTGAGGGTCGAAAAGTTTTCTTGATCTCACAAATACAATCAGCCAAAGGGCAAGGACCATTTGCTACCTATAGGAACTCTCCTACGAGTAGTCTGGATTATGAAAATGGGTGCTTGTGTGTGCGGTACCTGGCATCAAATCGACCTTTCTCACAAAGTTTTGACATTTATCTCACTCAGGTAAGTCACAAGTTTTTGGCTTGACAGGTGTTCCTCTAGTTTCAGAAGTGTATAGGGAAGGGATTCATTGTTACCTGTTTAGTAGTCATCTAAATAGCCATGGAATTAACACAGCCAATTTTTCCTTTGCAGATCTTGAAAGTGCTTAGTGAAACAGCTGTGGCTGTACGAACAAAGGCTATGAAGTGTTTGACAGCAGTGATAGAAGCTGATCCAGGTATCCTAGCTCGGGTAAGTTTCTTAATTTCTTACATGGACAGACTTCGATGGGAGTGGTAAGTACGGCCTGCTTAGGCTGTCAGAGTGGTGCAGGGGAAACAGATGGTGCCTGTCATGTCTGAGCTTGCGGGTTGGATTCCCAGAGTCTGACTCGATACTTGTGTGATAGAGAGGGCTTTTTCATTGACAGCAAAGGTCTCCTGCGGGGGCTCTGGTTTCCCACTACTGTAGTGTGGACAGCAGTAAAACTGTAGAATAGAAAATACCAGATATGCATAAAATGCAATGACCGTGCTTTTCCTTTTATTTCAGTCCGATATGCAACGAGGTGTACATGGTAGATTGTTGGACCAGTCCACATCAGTCAGAG